>CAIGRR010163416.1:0-19480 GCA_903798365.1 Fraxinus sp. 1973-6204
GCTGTCTACCCCTATAAGGCATCTATCCCCATGGGGTCGTCTACCCCCATGAGGCCATCGACCCCCATGAGGCGTCTACCACTATGCAGCCGTCTATCCCCATGAGGCGTCTGCCAACATAAGGTCGTCTACCCTCATAAGGCGTCTACCACCATGCGACCGTCTACCCTCATGAGGCGTCTACCAACATGAGACCGTCTATAAGGCGTCTGCCACCATGCGACCGTCTACCCCCATTAGGCCATCGACCCCCATGAGGCATCTACCAACATGAGGCGTCTACCCCCATGAGGCGTCTACCACCATGCGACCGTTTACCCCCATGAGGCGTCTACCAACATAAGGCGTGTACCTTTATGAGTCCGTCAACCCTATGAGGCGTCTACCCCCACGAGGTCGTCGACCCCCATGAGGCCGTCTACCACTAAAAGATGAGGTCGTCTTACCCCATGAAGCCCTCTATGTCCATACATGTCGTCTACCACTATGGGTCCAACGCCACACTCAATCACATAAATGATAATGTGCTAGACAGGAACCGCTCAATGGTAAACGTGGGTACAACCAACCACTTGAGTAGTAGGGGTCATTCTACAAGAACGTGGGGGAAGTGGGGAGACTTACGTGGGACATGTGGCACCAGCAACCGCCAAACGCACGCGTAGCAACAAGTGCCTATAAATACCTCCATTGTGAAAAAGGTTTGTCTTCTTGAAACCCTGAATTGTTTAACTTACATTATACTATCTTCCCATTTTTCTAAGCAACCAACTGATTTTCACGCCGGAGGTACAATGAAGGAGAAAGCCCCGACCTCTTTTTACAGATAGCAACCACCGGAGCAGTCGGACCACCCTGACACCCGGCAAGGAAAATAAATTCACAAACATTTCATAACCCATATGACTATATCCGTGTTGCCATTGACGTTATTCCCAATGTTTATTCAGTAAAGCAATGATTAAAATAAAAATTAAAATTAATGAAAATAGTGAAACGAAGTTAAATGGCTGAAACATTATATGAAATTGGATGGTCGTAGTGAAATAAAATCAAATTGGGTGATCATGATGATACCAAGTATAAAGTTAGATGACCATTGGTGAATTTAACCCAAGAATTAATTAAAAGTAATTTTACCTTTTCTTTTAATATACTTAGCCAAACATGTACTTTTAAGGAAAAGAGAAAGTGGGGTGGCCCTTGATCAGATAAGGATCAGGTAGAAGAATGGACAGTGGAGATTCAAACTGGAGGTTGATATTTGTTCTCTAGAAACTTCTTTATTACCAACAAATTGATAAATATTTTGTATTCCAAACTTTGAGGAAATTGCGCTGTTAGTTTTCAATCTATTGCTTTGTTACTAAGTTGATCCCCTACTTTTAATGTTAATTCTGGTATTTATTAGATATTGACGCGACCTAGTATTCATAACTCAGCCTCCAAGAATAATACAAAATAGGAAAAATTCCATAAATAAAAGATTATCACCCATTTCAAATTTAAGAGATAAGGTTTCAAATTTCAAATTTCAGATTTTTTTTAAATTAATTAATTAAACATATATTTTATTAATTAAGCCCCCGTTTGGTGCACATTATTTTCAAAAGAATGCATTTTTTAGTTGATGTGATGGGGAATATGCGGTTGAAAAAGAAGAAAAAGTTATTGATGTGATGGCAAATATTATTTTATTGGAGAATGTTTGGTTGAAAATGAGTAGAAGAACGAGAATGAAAAAAAGAATGTGACCCAAACAAGGGCTAAATATATTAAGGTCACAATTCCATATAATTTGATCACAAATTCTATATAATTGGTTACAAATCACAAATTTTACATGTCACAATTCAAAAAATTTATAGGTTACAATTTGTTCATCGATCACAAATAAAAAATTAAAACGTCACAAATTATTTTACGGTCACAATTTGTTCAGCGGTCACAAATCAAAAATTTTATAAGTCACAAATTATTTTACGGCACAAATCAAAAACTTTATAGGTCAAAAATTATTTTACAGTCACAATTCAAAAATTTTATAAGTCACAATTTGTTCATCAGTCACAAATAAAAAAATTTATACGTCACAACTTATTCATCAGTCACAAATCACAAATATTATAAGTCACAATTTAGTAGACAGTAAAAAATTATCAAATTATCGGTTACAAATCAACAATTTTTTATATCACACATTATTTTTTTTGTCACAATTATATTTTTCATTGATCACATATTATTTATCGATCATAAATTAATAAATTTAATGGTCACAAACGATCAAATAATCTGTGACCACCACCAACACTTGTGACCATCACCTTATCACTGCCACCAACAACATGACAACCGAACCCTGTCGTCGGAACCACCACCACCACCTCCCGACAAGAAACCATCATCTAAAAATACCGACATCATCACAACCACCACTACCCACCCATAACCACCGCACCATCACCACCAACCACTACCGTATAACCCACAACCGCCGTACCACCGCCACAACCACCATCATCACCGCCCAAAAACCAACAAAATCATAGCCCAAAAATCAACGAAATCGTCACCCAACCAACAACAAAACCATAGCCACCTCCATCACCACCACCACTAAGATCCACCACCATATCCAACATAACCTCCGCCACCGTTGGATCTTACAAAGCCATCACCTCCCAAAAACACGTTGCTCTATGCGCGACATCGTCGTTGTCTCTCCGGTCGCACTCATTGCCGTCTCTTAGTCGTTGTGTAGAGAGAGAGAGAGAGAGAGAGAGAGAGAGAGAGTGGAAAATAATAAGGGTTTGGTAGTTGGGTGGATATGGAAAATAATTTTTATAATAATATTATTAATATTTACAATTTTAATTATATCTTATTTCTTTCAATTAGGGTTTGGTAGTTAGGTGGATATGGAAAATAATTTTTATAATAATATTATTAATATTTACAATTTTAATTATATCTGATTTTTGAAAAAAAAAAAAAAAAAAAACTTATAACTCTTAAATTTGAATTGAAATCTTGAAAACACTTAATTCATGTAATTTCCACTACAAAATATACGTTGACCTTGTCAGTTTTTTTCAAATACAATTGATCTAGATTGTAGATCGCTCTCTCTAAGAAATTTACATAAGCTGTAATGTCTTTGAATGCTCATTTGTAATTTGTTGTCATTGCATCATATGAAATATTCAATCAACTTTTTGGTGGGTCGGTTAGTGTTTAGATTTTTACTTTTTCTTGATAATATGTGAAATCATATATGTAACATGAAACTCAGTATAATAGTTTTTTCTACAAAAATTCTTGTTAGATTGATTAGAGATTATCTAAGCTTAACAAGTGTTGAGCATGATAGCGAGATTGTATGAGGTGATTTGATTTGGCAACAGGACAGGTGTGGCGAAGGGTGCGTGGCCCATGTTTACTATATATATCATGAAATACGCGGCCTCAGAATGTATTATGACATTTTGGCCATGATCATACATAATAATGAAGAACAGAACATTGTGTGAAATTCTGGGGCAAATGCCAATAATAAATTTGAAATCATATCATTTTATAAATCTGCCTCCCAATTCATAGTGTTTCATTCTCTCCCAACAACGTTCCTGAAGAATAAACAAAACAAATACAAATAGAGTAGCAATTGTCGAAAATAAAAACAAACACACCAAATTGTAACAAATATATTACAGGAATTTAAATATAATTCCAATTTAGTTGACATCTACGAATATTTACAAGACTAGAAACATCAAGAAATGAACGGTTCTTGGTAGTTAGGTGGATATGGAAAATAATTTTTATAATAATATTATTAATATCTACAATTTTAATTATATCTGATTTTAGAAAGAAAAACTTATAACTCTTAAATTTGAATTGAAATCTTGAAAACACTTAATTCATGTAATTTCCACTACAAAATATACGTTGACCTTGTCAGTTTTTTTCAAATGCAATTGATCTAGATTGTAGATCGCCCTCTCTAAGAAATTTACATAAGCTGTAATGTCTTTGAATGCTCATTTGTAATTTGTTATGTCATTGCATCATATGAAATATTCAATCAACTTTTTGGTGGGTCGGTTAGTGTTTAGATTTTTACTTTTTCTTGATAATATGTGAAATCATATATGTAACATGAAACTCAGTATAATAGTTTTTCTACAAAAATTCTTGTTAGATTGATTAGAGATTATCTAAGCTTCATGATAGCGAGATTGTATGAGGTGATTATGCGTGTATATAACAAGACATTATTGCACTACGACGTTTTGGCAACAGGAAGATTGTCGAAAATAAAAACAAACACACCAAATTGTAACAAATATATTACAGGAATTTAAATATAATTCCAATTTAGTTGACATCTACGAATATTTACAAGACTAGAAACATCAAGAAATGGGCTCCAAAAAGAATACCTTGTTCCTACTTATAACTCTTTGTTTTCCCTACTTAGGATACCGGTAAATAAATGCTGCAATTTACAACTTGAATCAACCTTAGTTTAGATAAATCTATCTTGTAACAAAATTCTTAAAACTTTTCCACCACCTATATCATCTTATGTCATTTGTTTCACATCCTTCGGATGGGTGGGTTGAATGAGTTAAATAATGGCAACAACACTGGTTTTCCAGGAATTTTCACACATCCTCAACAGGAAAACATATTTCCATAGGTAACCCATTGCACAAATCTTTCAGAAAATCCTGAGGAAATGTCTGAACTACATGCAGCAGCATCATTATGTACATCTCCAACAACCTGTTCCTTCCCCTGAAACATTTGGAAAAATAACTAACGAAATAAGAAAGAAATACTGCATACTATGCAACGTTAACAACACCCCCCTCCCTTTTCTGGTTATTTAAAAATTGCACTGTAAGTTAAATTGACCTTGAGGGTTGATCCAGACCCATAAACTGAAGAGCTGGTTGCCAGTTTAAGCTCTTCCAATGATGGTCCAGCAGATGGAGAGCCAATTAGCATAGATCTGAAACAATAAATTTAGTAAACATTCAAACCCTAGCACAAAGCTAAAAACTTCAGATGTTAGCATTTAATTTTCAAACTTGGACTAATAAGAATATTCAAATAAAGCATAGAGATTATTACAGAAAGATGCTTAAAACAACAGATGAGTAAAACAGAAGAAACAATTAAATGGAGGAATTATGTGCAGAGGAAGAAACACTCCAACACAAGATGGAGAGATCGGCAACATAAATTAAACAAATGTATTCTTCATTTGCTTCTAATTCATATTAGAAATTCGTATTGTTGATTACGGTGCAAAAATGATATTTATTTACAAGAGAATTTTCCCATATTTATTGCAAGGACGCAAAGTGGCAAGACGATGTTGAAGACCTAAGTGGATTAATAAAAAGGGGTTTCCTTTCATTCTTTGACAAGTGGTCCATATAACATTAATAAAAAGGAGTTACCTTTCATATGTCTCTTCTTCACATGAATTTCCTGATGAAGAAAGCCAGTCGACATCAAGAAAATTCGAACAATGAAATGAATCGCCGCGTTCACGGAAACAGATGCTATCAGTTTCAAGGCATTGTTCTGGTTGCATGTCTGGAAAAAGCTGTCTACGAGACATTGAGGGGGTATACCTAAAAGAATGGCCACCATTAGAGACAGTAGAAATTGAAAACTTCATTATAAAAAAGAACACTAGCAATTAACTGAATAAGAAACAAAATATTGTTTTCCGTTCACATAAAACGAATAATTAATCTCTGATATTCTAAAATGAAGGTCTGCACAAAAACAAACCAATTTAGAAAAATATACAATTACAATAGACGGGTTTTCATTTTCGCTTTTTGTTGGTTTGAATCTATAAAGATCACAGGCTTGAGTTAACATACCTGGAATAAGATATATTGCTTTCACAAGTGGAGATTTCTGGAGTTGAGTCTGAAAGACCCATGTTGGAACCTTGCATGTTTTCAGGCAATGACTTGTGAGGAATTTCCATCTGTTCTTCGCTTCCATCATCAATAGGTGAGTTGCTATCACATAGAATGTTTCCATCTGATAGAGATCTTTTGATTATTGACCTGCACATTTAAAGTTTCACCATGTTAACCATGCCTAGGAAACCAAATGATATGATGCATTTATGAATAACAGCTTCCCTTGACAAGTTAAACAAATACAGAGATCTCCATTCACTGAATCCATGTAGGTTTACTTTATTCCTTTAACAAGAATTTCACTAAGATATTTCTTTTAGGCGCTTCTTTTGCAAGAAGTCCTACGGTTAATTTTTGGTTAATATGTAAATACGTAGTATTGACCGTTGCTCTGATGATCAGATAAACATAGTTTCTGATAGATTCAACAATTAGAAAAAATATACAATCCGGTTAGGAGAATAATGCTTGGTGAAGGTGCTGACCAGGTGTGGAGAATTCTTTTTAAAAAAAAGACACGTAAAAATAATATACCAGCTGTTTTCGGGTGCAAAACTACAAAACCCTAAAATTCAAGCTGTTTTTCTAAAAACACTTCAGGCTAAAGTATGAAATAATATGTAATGATGCAGCAAGTATGCCTAACCCTTTATCAGAAATGAAGACTCCACTCTTTATCTGTAAATTACCAAAACTTCTCGATGTACATAAAACTAACACATTACCGATAATTTTCATCTCCAAAGTCAGAACCACGCCTTCCCACATTGTAATGCTGGTCAGAATCCAGTTCCCAAAGAGCTGGTTTCCCCTGTTGTGGCTGGAAATGACCCAAGAATCTGCTCAAATGTGGAGACATGGAAACAGTAAATTCAGAACCATTTTTTACCAAATGCTGAATACCAAGCAATCTTGTTCTTGCAGCGTCTTCAAAAATTGGCTCTTATTTTGACAAAGGACTCTGTTTGTTCTCTTTCATAAATAATGATATTATATCAAGGCAAGACAAATTAAGGATATTATACAATTTTTTAGCAGCAAATCTTTTTCATAGAAATATGAACCACTTAGCTTACATGTTTATAGAATCTTGTTTTTCAGCATCCATGTAGGCATTACTGCAGTAGCGTTGAAGTGTTCTTAAGAACTCTTGGGATTGCGTAGCCAGTTTCAGCTGGCCCCTTGTCTCCGAGAATATCTGTTCAGCATTCCAAATGTTAAGGATGGAGAATTGCGATGTCACAATTTGAAACATTTTTGCTACAATGAGTACAAAATGTATAAGGTATAATTAAACTTAATATGAACTACAATGATTCAGATATCGTATGTTCAATCAGAAGAAAGACCACAGAGGCGATCAAAAATTTTTATTGATTTTTTTAAGAAAAACAATAGTTGAAGCTTTTTACCAGCCATTATTAAAGCTCACTCTTCTGAGCATCATGAGATCTAGAAATAATCAACTAGCAACCAACAATAGTTTTTCAATTTCTATAACTTTCTGCACAAAAATACTGAGTAAATACTTACTTTCTATTAACAGATGGGAAACACTTGACTTCTAAGACACACCATGCAAGGATTACCTTATTGTGTGCTGCGGATCCACCATATTGTAGTGCGAGGGTGTCACCCATTGCTTCGTAAATCTTCATCAACTCATCCGCCAAATGGGATTCTAAGGTAATGTTTGGAACAACTGTATACCCTAAAGCATGCAACTGATGCCCAAGAGCAACCAGCCCAAAAACATATTGTGCAACATTTGTGCGGTCTAAGCAGTCAATACAGTTTGTTCTTAGGACCCCTTTCTGAAACATTGGAGGATTGACAGTATAACCTCCATCCAAGTCACCATTATGATTAACAGTGACTTCAGTATCCGAGTTTTGAACATCTTTAGTCAAATTGCAGAGGTCCACCTTAGCAGAATAATTACTCTTACAATTGTTACTGCATTGAAGTTGAAAGTAGAAGAGTTAACATATAGTCAAAATCAATGGAAAAATACAGAAGCAAAGCACTGTAATGATTGGCCTCCAGTGGACTCAACTGTTTATGAGAAAAAAATGTCCAGAAAGAAGAATATAAAGTTGATCGAGAGTAAATATCATCATAATCTTTGAACAAAGATAAAAAACGAGTACAACACTAACTTAAGTATAAAAAATATATGCTCAAATATACCAACCAGATAAAAATTGATGCTCATAAATCAAAGTATGTCATGGAATATTTTAAGTGCCAGTTATATAGTGCTTTTAAAAGAAACCCGAACCCGACCTTAAATAATTTTTCAACGATTTTAGCATTTAAGAAAAGTACCATAAAACCACGTTTTCATCTAATGACGATTCATTGGTTTTTCACCATTATGCTTATAGATAAGTTGCACTTTAAAATTCCTTAGAACGCGTTTCCAAAGTATTTGATTCATTGGATAACTGAGTAAGTAATTGGAAAGAGAACTAATGATTTAGAAACCAAACTATGGAAAAGAGCATAAACATACTCAAAAGTAGGACCAGTTTAGCAATTTCCCTTACCTTGAAGATGGGATTATCTGACAGTAAAAGAAGCCAGTTAAGTCCAATGCATTAGCAGCCACTTTGCTTAAATATGCTAATACACTTGCAGCTTTGCTGAAAATAGACAGAAAATATCGGTCAACAATACTTCATCCACAAAACATAATGCAGCAAAATAGAAAGAAGAGAAGCCAATTTACTTTCTAGAGTACTTATTTAAATCCCAGTGAAGAAACTTCAGACGATTCTCCCCTGTAAGGTCTTTATTAATAAACTCTATGGCATTAGCAAATTCTGCACGTAGAATAGATTCTCTTGGCTTCTTCTCGCAAGTCTGGTAATCAGGAAGAATTTGATAGCAAAATGAGGGTTAGAGCCACTAAACATTAGCGGCCTAAATGTTAAATCAGTGTGTACCATAAACATACATCAACCACTGCACAGGCATACCTTAATCAAATTCAATATAATAATAGGATTTCCATATCTCTTGACTAAATTATCGAAATGAAGTTTGGTGGCTTCATACTTATCGTCCTTCTGTGATACTGCAAAAGGAAAGAGTCATCAAAACAGCGATACATTAGAATTTTGAAAACAGCATTTAGAATTTACAAGCCATACATGTGATGTTGGGTTTAATGTTCAATCGTGAAGTCTCCTGTGACCAAAAGAGGGGTATTGAACCCCGGTTCTGCACCACTGAGGATATTTGGATTGGGCTTCCTTCTTGAACATCCTCTAGCACAATTTGTTCAGTCTCAACATCATTGGCCACACGTCCCTTCTCATTCACACCACGTTTTAAATATCTGCAATATGGAAAGGAACAGCAAATAGTCACGAAGTATAATAGAATGGAAACAGCAGCCTTTGGTCTTTAAAATTTGAAGTTAGATGTTTTCTAGAAGAATAGATCTTTGTGAGTCCACCAAATCAAGAGGTACGGTACTGAAATAAATTAGTCGTAGAATCAAGCACAGAAATAAAGTGCAGAATAAACTATGAAGTCAAGTTGAGATAATTATGCTAAAATTTTTTGAAATGAATGCACTCCATTAAGAAGTAAAGTCCTGATTGGTTAATGAGCTGTTTGAAAATTAAAGAACGCCAATAACTTAAACATATTCAAACCTGGTTCCAGCATAATGACGGGATCGTCTCGCAATAAGGGTCAGGTTGAAGTCCCGCCCAGATATGGAAAGTTTGACCTGTTAACAAAAAGATGAAAGAAGATAACCAAGATCCTTCAAACTCAAACAGTAAGAAGAAAATTAAATGATGGTGAGAAAACTCAATCATTATGGCAGTTAATGAAGCAAATGGATAATGTTATTAAGTATAACAATAGAATATAAACTTCTTTCAACACAAAAGATTCAAACTTTTACATCGTATAAATTCAAATGGCTACGAGCGTGAGGAATGAGTTACTAAAATTTTAGGAATAAATGAAATGAAATGAAAACAAACAAGATATGTGCAGCATATATAATGATCAGGTAATGCAAAGTAAAATAACAGTATAGCTAATCTAGTATTCTGGTAGAAATGATCAGATCTTGCTTCTACTTCCACCTTGGAGAAACACTAAGTAGTAGATACCTGCTTGAAGAATCCATAAACCAAAGCTACTGTCCACACTGTATTCTTGAGCTGACTGCGAATTCCGCGAGTTAAAAACTCATTCCAGACAAACATTGTTTCATATAGGATAAGTCCTGTTTTATGATTGCTTAGGTTTTTCTGAAGACTAAGCATAACATGATAGGAGTAGCTGAAAAAGAAGTCCTTCGTAAGATCCACAGTGCGTAGGAGCTTCTTGTATCTATATCATCAATACCAAAAAAAAAAAAATAATAATAGATAAATAATCAGAGGATGACAAAATAGTTAAAACAGGACCAGTACATTAATTAAAAAGGAAATTTACAGAAGTGGAAATCTATTTTTTTTTTAATTTAAAAAAAGGCATCCCCCCTGAAGCCCTGGTGATACCTTGTCTCATTCAACATGTTAAATTTACATCACAACACCAGTGTGGTTTGCCCCTGCGCATTTGCTGGCAAAATACTGGCAATGGACACTAGAATCAATCTAACTACAGAGGATAGATTGAGAGCAATACCAAATATACTAAAATTAGAATATCCATAGATTCATTCTCTACTTCACCTAACGAAAAGACGGTGAACAATAATGTATAACATGAATTTAATAACTTGACAGATCGGCATTACAATGAAGCGAGCAACCATTAAAAAAATACAGAGGTTACCCCACAGTATGGAACTGGTGTACGAAGCTAAAAAACACAAACTATATCTAAAAATCAAATATATAAATGCAAGAAACCCGTCTACACTTAAGATGATTCTCATCAGATATATATTTATAAGTCACATTTAATTTTATTTACTGTCTTCTCAAAAATATCACTGACACTTTACATTTACATGTTGAATTGACAAAACACCTGTTCTCATTCTTAGAATAAACCATATTTGATTTCACTGTAGAATTGGGAATTGGAATCGTCTCGCTCTTGGCAATTGCATATATTGCATGACCACATATTGTTCCGATCTTCCTTCTTTTTGTGATAAGCAGCATGTAATACGGTTCCAAAAATTTCACAAACCCTAACATCGTAGAAAGAAAAACCATGAGTTCTGATATTATGAAAAATCGAATTTACTTTTCTATTATAACTGAGATAGGCAGTTTGATAAAGCAGAAAAAAAAACCCACCAATGATCCCATAGCAAGTGGTGACAAATTTCAGTCCACCGGTAGACTTGTTTCCTTCATGTATTCTTTTCATGAGGTCGTAGCATTCAATTTCTGAGTATGTCGTAGAGTCTTCGATGATGTTCAGCTCAGATTGTTCTAATCTGTCTATCTTCAAGACTTTCCAGAAAGTTCTATGTTTGTCTCGTCCAATCATATAAAAGTTCTGTTGCATCAAGAATTATAAGAATAATTTTTAAGTAGAATAGTACATAAAAAAGTACCATCTACAGATTTTCAACTACTTGTGCAAGAAGAGAAGAAGAATAAGCCTAGCAATAAATGGAAAAAGAACTGCATCAGAAACAAGCTGGGGGGGACTGTAAAACGAAAAAAAGTCAAGACTCATAGTTAGGAGTTTTGAATAGACCGCATTATTTGAACCTAAACCTAACCACGTAAAAATAGGCAGAACCAATCTCATGAAGTCTCCATATGAAAGATGTAATTTACATATGTATGCATCATGCCTTTGAAAATGTTTTATATGGTGATGTGTCAATGTACATCTATTTACATCATACCGACCAGGTTGATCGGAAGTCTACAATTAAAATTAGAAAGGTTCCCTTACCCAGAGAATTAAAATTGCAGGCAATGATTCATGGCATCTATGTTTGACACGTCTAATTCAAACATTAAAAACTTTTCTTTTTAGTTGGAAAGTAAGATTTGTCAGTTTGGAGCCTCATAAGCTATATAACATCAGCTATCTTCCTTGTGGTAACTAGATAATTTTCTATTCAGAAACAAATATTCAATTTGTCCATGATTAAAACTTGAAATCCTTGAATATTGTCTCTGGGTAAGAGTGTTCAATAAGTGCCAAAAATTTGTTAAAAGAATGTTAATAAGAACTCAAGAAAAGGACGTTAGACCTTTAATTTAATGACACTCAATGTGAACGCTGTCAAAGTGTTATACACGTATCTAACAATGTCTACAGATACGATGCACACAAGAATCCTTCTACAAACATGACATGCACAACCGACAAATCCTTCTCTGTTATTAACTATTCATCATTCAGAAGTTGAATAACTTTGTTATTTCTCATACGATAGTTATTTTTGGGCAGGATAACCTGTATGTTCTAGATGAACCAATGTAATCTTTTAAATAGTTTTCTCATATAAAGCAGCGTTCATTACAAACATTGTTAAAAAGAATAGTTACCCGACTTAATCATCATCATCTCCAGTAACTCTAAAACTTCTCTTAAATTCAGAGCAACTAATATTGATTCCACGCCCTAAATTGAAAATTCAAATAAACTGGAATAAGCTTGTTTGCATTTTTGTTAAGTCAAAATCCAAATGCTGACCAGCATTTGAAAACAGCCGTTTTAAAAAAGATCATAAGCTCATCTCCATTAATTCGAAAAAAAATAAAATCCCTATATCAGCAAATGAAATCCAACCAAAAAATAAAATAAAAAAAAAGAAGCAAAAAATAAAAAAAAATAAAAAATAAAATCTAACTTATTCGCAAATATAACTATACCGAGCGAGTCTCGTAGAGCCTGAATTTCTGCAAATAGTTACCGCTGCAGTTGGACTCCACATTGATCCGAATCTGTTGCTGATTGTTTTCCGGCGCCATGTTTCCAATCCCGAGCCTCAAACCCGGGCTTTGACTATCTCAATTGTACATACAAAACTAAAACTTCGGATCACAAGTCAACTTCGCACCAAAAACCCTAGAAAATCCTGCAGACCATCTTCACGCATACATACATAAAAAATCTTCTTCTCCAACTCCTCAGCTTTCGCTGCAAAAAAACTTCAAAAGCTCAATTGACTACAATGAGACTGAATCCCAAAACCTCTACAGAACCAAAAAAAAACTTCAAAAAATAAAAAATTAATCGTGATTGCAGAAAAAAACAACTTCAACTTCAAAAAGAAGTGCATATGGATTCAAAGATGTTAGAAAGATTGTTACATGAAAATAAAAAGGGGAATGAATTAAATCAAGCGTCGAAAGAGAAGAGGCGGAGAATGCAAGAGTTTATGATATGCACAGATTCGGGAGAGAAGAAAGGGAAATAAACAAAGCTCCGGCGACTGCGTCCACAAAAAATAAGGAAAAATATTTATGTACTTGCGTGAATATAAGGAATGGTTATTTGTTCAATTACAACTAGGAAGCACTGTGCAATTTAAGCATTTGTTTGTTTGGTAAAATTTATCAAAAATTAAAGTCAACAATTAATTTTAAAATATATTTTATGAGACCACAACTTTGAACCACACATTCCATCAACTTTTTCTCAAAATATACTAAAAATCTAATTTTAATATCTATCAGACAATTGGAAAAACTTTAAAGCATATTTGAGCCCCCTTTTTGTTCAAAATACTTTTTGAAACAGTATTTTAATGAAAAATGGGCTAAAAAATAAGAAAAAAATTGAATTTACGTGTAATATTATTTTATTGAAAAATGTAAGATTAAAAATAATAAAGAAAAAATGTATTTTGAAAATAATGGAACCAAACAAGGTTTAAAGAGTACTCGGGTTTTTCTAACGGGACCAATGTGTGTGTCGTTAATAAATACTATGACAAACTAGTCTAAGTACTGATGGAATATCTGGTTCATTAAATCCATAAATACAGCAGAGCATTGGTCAAACCAAAACGCATGACAGTAAATTCATAATGTCCGTAATGAGTCTGGAAAACAGTTTTCGGTATGTCGTTTGTCTTGACCTTTAGTTGAAGATGCCTTGACCTCAGGTCGATATTTGAAAACACCATCGCACCCCTTAAGCCTTAACTGGTCAAATAAATCTTTATTTTTGGAAGCGAGTATCTATTTTTAATAGTCAAATGGTTCAACTCTCGATAGTCAATGCACATCCTCATACTCCCATATTTCCTCTTCACAAAAAATATTGGATCGCCCCAAGGAGACACTCGGTCGAATGAAACCTTTTTGCAGCAACTCCTCTAATTGTAATTTCAATTCTTGGAAGTTCTTTTGGTGTTATCCTGTATGGGGCCTTAAAAAATGGCGTCAGTCCGGGAACCAAGTCAATTGTGAATTCCACTTGCCTACCTTGTGGAATGCCTGGTAAATCTTTTGGGAATACGTTTGCAAAGTCTCGCACAACATTAATATCATTAACGGTTATTTCTGTATGCGTGGAACCGATGATATTAACTACGAATCTCTAGCATGACTCATTTCTCAACATATTCTCCACTTGATTTTTTCCAAGATCAAGTGCCAAAAAAAAAATAAAAATGCAAGACTTGGACATAAAATTACACACAAATTTAGGGTTGGGATTATATAGTTTGGAATTGAAATTGCAATGGTCAAATTTAGATATTTTAATATTTCAGAAGCGCGTACAATACGAAAAGAGCTATGGTTACTTTTTTATGACTCTATTTTAAAGTAATAAAATTAGCTCAACAAATCTAACATTCCTAGTATTGAGGGTGTAAACCAAGTGTCGATTTAATATGTACGGCCCTGGTGGAATCGTTTTTGTTGTTCCTACTTCTTTTATTCTTATATCTTATGTTTTGTTATTATTTTAATGTGTTTCATTTAGTATGAGTCATAGATATGATATAACACAGAGAATGATACAAATTTAAAGTTTTCAATATTGCACTAGCAACTACATTTTTTTTTTCTTTTTCTACGAGCTAATTTTAGAAGGGTTAGTTGAGTCTCGATTTCAACATATTGCCTTATCTGGGAATATATGGATATGTGGTCAGTTTTATTACAATCTCACACTTTTTGTTTGTAATCTTTTTGAATACTCATTCCATTCCACATCAGTCCTCAATAGGATTTAGCATATAATTTACTAAATATTTGAATTACGTCATTTGAAATCGAAATGGGGGGGCGATAAAATTAATATAAAGAGTTTATTGTTCTGAATTTGATTCATCAAATTTAACATCTCTACTAATAAGTGCGTACATCGAGTCTTTGTTGAGAATGTCATTTCAATACGTTTCCATAGTTGAGAATCTATGAATCCGATGTTTTTTTTATTGCATTCACTTCATTCCCTCTTACACGCGATGTTTCGTTTCCTTTTTAGATTTATAATGTATGATAGAAAATGGTAATAATTAAAAGACTCTAGCAATAGAAAATGCCCTAGCTATAATCAGAGCTATATCATGAAACATTTTCGCCACACTTCATTTTGATTTTAAGTTTCAAAATAATTTGAACTCAATTCTAATTTTGATTTTGACTCTGGACAAAAACTTTAGTCAATATTTTTTAATAAAATTTAGGCTTACGCGTTAAGAATCGTGATATATTAAAAAAGTTTAATTATGCGTTAAAAAATCAAATAGTTCATTACTCGGATGAAATTAATAAACAAGTGCTAGTTGTTAATGATTGAACACGTAAATATATTCTAATTTATTACATGTCGTGACACGTCGGACGAGTAATTAGTCTTGCTAATTTTATGTTTTTATAATTATAACTTACTTAAAATATAGAGAGCGAAAATGCGTAATTTGGATCTGCTCAGCCACCAATAATATGCCAGCTGGTTACAGTATCCAAGTATTGGGGATTGTTGGGTATTTATGAATATATTTGAACACAAATAAATAATTTCCCCACAATTTGTTTTATTTTTTTCACCGCATTTTAATTNTATAACTTACTTAAAATATAGAGAGCGAAAATGCGTAATTTGGATCTGCTCAGCCACCAATAATATGCCAGCTGGTTACAGTATCCAAGTATTGGGGATTGTTGGGTATTTATGAATATATTTGAACACAAATAAATAATTTCCCCACAATTTGTTTTATTTTTTTCACCGCATTTTAATTGCACTTAATATTTGCTTGTCATGAACATAATTAATTATAAAAAAATGTATGAATGAACCAAACTACATGATCGAGAATTAAAAATAGATGAATTCGAAATTCTAACGCATACATTCCATTAAATCTTTTATTTTAAAGCGTCTTAGGTAATTAGTAAATCATTTAGAATAATTAAAATCATATCTTTTGTTACTTACTTTCGAATACTCATCAAATCTATTATTTATCAACGATTACGTACGTTTCTAAAAATATACTCAAGTCGATTTTGATCGAAGTTGAGTTCATTTTTTGTTTGGTGTGTGATCAATTTTATTCATTCCAACATAACTTATTACAAATGAATAAGAAATTCTATTTTAATTTATTTTTTAATCAGGGACGGCCCGACGCGATGTGGCGGTCTCGTTGAAATATTCAGTTAATTAATAAAATGGATCCGTCAACGATCAGCGTGGATATTTTTGCACTTAATTAATAACACGTGCCCATTGCGAGGTTGAGTTGGAAGCAAATGCATATCAATCACTTTCATAATTTTGTTAATATTTTTTTAATGAATAATTACCAAACAAAGGAAGGATAGATGACGTGAGAAGAGGAAACTTTCTTGAGCCGACGGATGCGCAACAATTATTAGCATTTTCGTTGAATTGGGGAATTTCAACATTTACGTGTGGTCGGCAAACTTATAGGTTAAATGGCTTATCACTACATGTTGACCTGGCTTTATTAATTCAGAGCAGGAAAAAATAATCTTAATTAGTTATTAATGCCAACACAATACGTACAGAAGTGTTCTAAATTTTAATAATAAAAAAAATAAAAATACAAAAGAAAATGTAGAAACATTGGAACACTTACAAAGCCTATTTATAATAAGCAGGTAATGAGCCCACGGGGCAAATCTTCAAGTGGTAAAAGGGAAAGGTAAAAAAGCTTCAACTTTGTTTGAGGTTGTCGTGTCAAGAGTTCAAATCCTGAAATATGGATTTGATCATTGAGTAAGTGCAAGTGTACAAGCAGTCTTTCACCATGTACCATTGAAGGCATAACCTGTGGGTTCAACCTTTTATAATAAGCAGGTAATGGATTAATGCTATTCATGGTGATGGGACTTTCTCCGTGATACATTTTAATGATGAATAAAAAATATTACTCTTATTCTAAACATCCATTAATTGAGAATTGGATTTATCAAGTATATACAGATCATTCATTTAATGCAACAGTTAGCTATGGAAATTATCCAAATTTGATCTTCAACTTTTAACAAATTAGTCTTTTTCGACGGAAATTATCCAAAGTTTTGGGGTTAGATTCTCATGCGATATTAATTTATGTTTCTAAATTTGAATTCCTATTAAAAAATATAAAAACTGATTATGCAGCTATATTATAAGTTTGAGCCCCAACTTTTTTTATTCTTATTTTAAGTGATATAAGAGTTAGGAGAGGGGCAATAATTGAGATATGTCATGAGTAGAGATTAAGTTGTTTGATTCTCCATTAATACTCATGTCTACATCCAACTTTGCACCAGCACCTTGATGAATGATATAATGATGAGAATAATTCCATTTGCTTTTTCTTATGTGGCAACCTTCACCTTTGAAAATGTCACTTTTTTTCTTTCATTTTCTCAAAATTCCTCATTAACCAATCTAGTATAAAGCAGTCATTTAAGATTGGTACATGTAAGAAAAAAATGGCACAACACCAATCAATTTGTTAGATTCAAACTTTATTATTTTTTTATTCCTCCGTCTTTTCAATGAATGTGAATTGATTTACATTACATTACATTGACTTGCCTAACACGACTTGTGTGCAAGAATGTTCTAATTTGTCTTTTACTCTTTCCAACTCTCTCGAACTCTTATTCTTTCAATTTATCTTTTCATACACGAATACAAACAACTAACTTCGACTTTATATATTAGAAAAGAGTAATATATATAGAAACTAGTGATAAATGATGTAGAAGCGTTCAAGGATAAAAATATTAGAAAGATCAAAGAGTGGTTCATGAATTAAAGGAAGAAAAAGACAATAGGTCAAGAATAATCAACACGTGGAGAAGAGAGATCTAAGATGCAAACCTTAATATTTTTGAAAATGTTCTTTTGAAATTTAGGTGATTCTTATTTTATACTTTTCGGCGCATGTCATGTCAATTGATTATATTACATCAAGTTGTGCAACATGAGAGCATGTCCTAATCTGTCTTCTACTCTTGCATACTCCCACGAAGTCTCGTTTTTCAATTCATATGTTCATGCGTGGATACAAACGGCTTCAACTTTACATTTTAGAAAAACAGAGTTGAACCCCTCTTGTAATTTTATTTGTGTGAGTTTTCTTTTATATACGAGTGCGTCCTAATTTTTCTTTTGTTCTTCCAAACTCGACTTAACTCTCATTATTTTAATTAATTTTATGGTATTCAAAAATAAATAACTTTGACTATAAAGAGTGTCAATCTATCTCGTTGTAGAAAAATAACAAATTGTATATATGTAACATTTCTTTTGAATGTATTTTAATCACCAGCACCCTGAACTTGAAGTCTAGAAATTTATTTTTATCATATTTTGTTCTTAATTTAAATCATCTCACTTCACATATACATTGTCTCGTTAAAAAAAAAAATGTACAAGTGAATTGATGAAAGACACCAAAATTGCTCTTTTATAAAACTGTGGGCACGTGCTCGATAGAGCCTGCCATTTAGGATAGCGATTTGTTAATTGTTTAGTGGTGTGACTAAAGAGTAATGTTACGTAAGGTGGTGTTAAATGATTGACTAAATGAAATTTGGAATCAATATTACTTGTGACTAAACCATATGTGTTGATTAATTATGCTTAATTTCATTTCACGAGGCCATTAAAATATTTTATAAATTTGCTCGTAATACAATTGAAAAATGAAAACACTTAGAGGTAATTGAAGCGATTCGATTGGTCGGTCCATTATGCCATAGTGAGTGGGACTTGTGTTTTAGCTCATCTGCTCATCATAGACACCCATTAACCAAAGAAAGTGTGGCCCAAGCCCAGTGTATCCCATATCCGTTGGAACAGCTCAGGCCCTGTATTCATCTGTCTTGTGTCAAATGTATTGGACTCACAAATAACATAAAGCTCACTCTTTTATTGACGTCTAACCTCGAAAAAAAAAAAAAGAACTTACCTAAAGTTGATCACATCCAACTTTTGGCCATCTTTTTGTTCATGAGATATTTAGCGGACTCATCATGAGGTTTGACATCGTTGTTCAAATGCGATTTCATAAAGTTACCAACGAAACTACATTTCTTATACTTAATTCTCATTTGGAGGTGATGCTACCAAAAATCGCA
>CAIGRR010163419.1:0-10893 GCA_903798365.1 Fraxinus sp. 1973-6204
GAATTATAAAATTTTGACATTGTATTTAATTAGGGATTTTTGGTTTTAAAAAAAAAAACTAAATGAGACATTAAACGGGACAAAAATGGCGCCCCCGCTCCAAATCCGCCTCGTTGCCATCTGACCCTAAGGTGTAACCATTATGTACATCTACCACTTGTACAAGTGGAATTGCTCTAAAAATAAATCGAAAAGATTTCTGCCTTTCTCACGTACATGAACCCTCGAATTATACCTTCACTTCTAGCGGGAAACTAACTCCATGCCCTAAATCAAAATCAAAATCAAAATTCAATAATGTCAAGTGATCGCAAATCAGAACTATTCCAAGAACAGAATCATGAAGAACTTGAATTTGAGCCTTATGCACATCATCCTTCTGCCCCAGCTCACGAGGTATTCTCAATCAAATAAATCAATTGCTTGCTCGCTGTACGTGTGTTGGCGGGGGGTTGATATGTGATATCTGAATTGGATGGACCGTTAAGATAATTGGGTTCGCAATTTTGCTGTCCAACTATTTGGTAAATGGGGCTTCTTGTAATGATTGGAAAAATATTTGAGAAAGGAAATTATGGGTTTTTGTTGCTTAATTTGTGTTGTTAGACATCATATCTGCATTTATATCTCAAAATAAAGGAACTTGGATGCCTATTACAATATGCATAGATGCGTGGCTCGATTAAAATTACGAAACATGAGATGTGCGTGTGTGATGTATCAGGTGGTGAATTCAATTGAATCTTAAGAACTATTCGTGATTTTGTAGTCCAACTGTTTGGTAAATGGGGCTTCTTGTAATGATTGGAAAAGGTGGATTTAAGAAAGTAGAACATTGTACTCGATGCTTAATTACTGTCAATAGACAATATATCTGTGTTTAAAAGAAAGGGAGTTTCGGATTTTGGTTGCATTATCCAATATTGAGTGGCTAATGGTTAACTGACAAGCCAGTAGGTAGCTTTCTGTAGAATATAATGTAGACATTTGATGAAAATTTAACTCAGGAATTCAGGGGAATAATTTGATTTTTTTATTGCGACAGCCGATGTGATAGTGGTTGATTTTGTGTAATGATGAAGGAATGAATTATGAATTATTAACTTTGACTGTTTATATAGAATTACTGACATTTTCTCTGCAGTCTTTTGATATTTCAACAACAGTTGATCCCAGTTATGTGATTGCTTTGATTCGGAAACTTCTGCCGTCAGATTTAAAAGATGGTGAAAAAGATGCTCTTGAATTGGACGAAGGACCAAAAACTAAAGAATTAGAAGCGCATGATGTAAATTTATCTGAAAATGAAGGGGAAGTTGACGCTATGGACACTGCTCATAACATTGGTGAAGTGGATAATAAAGAAGCTGTAGATGAAGAATTGCAACATCATCATGATAAGCATCAAGGTGGAATGGTGGGAGAAGAAACCTGGGAAGAGTGTGGATGCATTTTATGGGATCTAGCTGCAAGCGAGGATCATGCTGAATTCATGGTATTGTTATCTTTTCTTCAGGATAATATGATTTACTATAATTTCTCAACAGTCTTAAGTTCCAAAAAGTGGTTCTCAATCCATATGAATGGAAGGGTTTATATATATATAATGACACATATTCTTATTTATTTTTTGAAGAGGAAAACATGATTGATTTACCAAAATCACCTAATTCCACCGACCTCACACACCTAAAATATAGTATAAAACATATTGATAGAGACCGTTACATTTCCATGCAGGTTCAAAATCTTATTCTTGATGTGCTTTTGGCTACTCTCATGGTTTCTCAATCTTCACGCATCACTGTAAGTGACCTTTTTCGTTAGTCGACTTGATTCATTTGACTCTTGTAATAATCAATAACGATGATGTCACAAGCACACTCATAGTGCCCCTTCTACACCTCCTTTTTTTGTTACAGGAAATTAGTCTAGGGATAATCGGAAACCTTGCTTGCCATGAAACTTCACGAAAGCAAATATCCTCTACAAATGGACTGATCAAAGTGATTGTGGATCAGTTGTTTCTAGATGACGTGCCTTGCCTTTGTGAAGCATGTAGGTAATGTAATTAATTTTAGTTTTATCATATTTTCTCATCTAAGGTGACGGATGTAAATTTTGTTTTTTGTTAACAAGTTGAGCTTAGTATTTCTGAACTAGTCAATTTAGTGAAATATATAAAGTTGTACAAAAACAATAAGCAGATCGATGAGATGCTTGTTGAGTACATGCGACATTTACTGATGGGGATAACTTTGAGTAAATGTTGTAAACAGGACGATTACTTTGTGTCTTCAAGGTGGTGAAGGTGTCGTGTGGGCTGAAGCATTGCAAGCTGAGCAAATAATTTCTCGTATTCTTTGGATTGCTGACAACACTTTAAATCTACATCTTATTGAAAAGGTACACAATATTTGTACTGGTTTTTCAGTAAGGATTTTAACTAATTTGTGAATTATGTAGCTGCTATGATATGTGCACAATAGTGCTCTATTAAGTTTTTGGTGTAAGCAAAATATGTTTCTTTTTCATCATTGATGGTAAGGCATGTGATTGTTTTAGAAAGCCTCAAAATTTTGCAATTTCATACTGAGCATGTGGTATGGCATAATAGAAGAAGCTAATGGACCTGAAGATAACGAAATCTTAGAATATTATGAAATAATTATTTAGAACATAGAGCTGGTCCACTGGATATTGAAAGTTGCAAAATAGCCATTGTAATATAAGTTACTTCCGAATTGACAGGAGTATTTAGAGGCTTATCAGAAAAGAAGATAACTTTTGGGGCATTTAGGAAACATTCCTTATCGTGTGACCAGAACTTTGAGATGTTTGCTGATAATTTAGGAATGGAGGATCTTGAGTGTTTACATGGAGTGAGGTTTATGATGATGGTAAAATGGTATCAATGTTATGGTTTGACTTTCCAAAATAGTAAATAACTATTTCAACTTTGTGATTATAAATAATTATTATTTAAAGACACATTTTTCTATTGGTTGCTCAATTTTTTTTCTTTTTTCATTTTTCTGTGTAAAATATCTCTGAAAGAAAGTGCAATGTGTGTATATTTGAAATTTGTTTAAGTTGGTTGAGTACATGTGATTGGCTCAATGTTTTATTACATTGCAGTGTTGACGGAAGTATAATTGGTTAAATTTATTCCTGGGAGCTCATATAGGAGAAACATTATTAAAGAACATTTATCCCTTTCAATTTATTGCATAATCTACTAAATTAGCGTACTTTCTTATGATATTTATTTGTGTTGGAGCCATTGAAGAACTGATGCTGTCAATTTTATTGAGCACTACCTTAATCTAATCTTAAACTATTTGGTTACATTTTCAGAGTGTAGGTTTACTGTTAGCTTCATTGGAAAGTCAAAAGGAAGTAGCAGACATTCTTCATCTACCTCTGATGAAGTTCGGTCTTTCAGGACTTCTGATCAATTTATTTGCTTCTGAAATGAGCATATTAACAGGAGAGCGCACACCTGAGAGGTATGATTTCTTTTGTCTATTATAAAGTTGCGCCAAAGCACATATCTGATTGTACAAGATTGTGAAGCATTGGAACGGTAGTATTAGTTGGAGCATGCCTACTGTAATATCTGGATGTGTTAGAATTGCTTTATGCTCTGTGGCCAATGGAAGCGCAGTTGGAGCTGCCTACTGTAATATCTTGTTTGACGATTCTTGTTTTTACTTTACTTTTATTCAAAATTTGTGCAAAAAAAACGATTGTTCAGTATCTTTCATTTTTGAGTTGTATATGTCCAACTGTCTACTAGCTGATGATCATTTGATGACTTCTAAATTATTGCATCTGCATCAGGTATGATGTTTTAGATTTGATTCTTCGGACAATTGAAGCTCTTTCCGTGGTTGATGAATATTCACAACAAATATGTCAGAATAAAGAACTCTTTCAACTACTGAATAAACTAGTCAAACTCCCTGATAAAATTGAGGTATGCTGCTGCTTGAACAATTCTTCATGTAACCTAATGTCCAATATGTACAACATTTATGCATTCGTATGCTTAAATAAATGTATGAACAGTTGCTTTGTTTAGCGGTGGGCACCCAATTACCACTCTAAATAAGTTGATATCAAAGGCCAGACCACTCTTAATTAGTTGCATCCAAAACAAGAGTGCTTAGAGCTATTCCACATAATTCACTGGGAGGGATTGCAAATAGTGTGATCAATGCACAAACTGGTGCTTCTGGTGTTGGAGCAGCAGTAGGTGGTGATTTACTGTTTACTAACTCCCGTTTTACCAAAATTCAATTTACCTAAGATCTGAGCAAGAGTGAAGCATGCGCTGTGGTGGAGCAACAGTCTCGTTCATATGATGGTGGAGATGTAGCAGATGGTGGAAGCTGAAATTACTCCCTAAATGTATATGGTAGCGCGCTCGTGCACACACACAGACAGGGAGGGAGGTGCTGGAGCTGTTCATGAATTTTGGCCTTTTCCAAAATTCAATAGAAAAACCAGAGAATAGTTTGTTGTTTGTTTGTACAGTTTCATCCACTGCTTATACCAGCGGTTTTACCTCTTTCAATGAGAACATCGTCTGTCCCTGCAGATTGCCAACTCGTGTGTAACTGCTGCAGTGTTGATAGCAAATATTCTGACTGATGCAGCTGATCTAGCTTCCGATTTGTCACGAGGTGAAACAATAATTATTCTTTTCACTAAAATTTCGTCCAAAGGCTGTGCATTATTTTCTTCTCTTTTCAAATAAAACAAAACTAAAATTAACAGTGATGTTTTGGGTCCTCTTCAGATTCAAGTTTCTTACAGGGTATTTTTGATATACATCCACTTGCTTCCAGTGACGTGGAAGCACGAAGTGCTCTTTGGAGCATCATTGCACGATTATTATCTCGGGTCCAAGAAAGTGAGATGAGCCCATCAAATTTGCATCTTTTTGTTGCAATTTTTGCCACTAAAGTAGATTTGATAGAAGATGAACTCCTTGACCATGAGTTGGAAGATGTAGAACACGAGAGCTCTGCTACTTGTGGCACTAAAGCAAATGCCAAAAGAATTGCTGTATCCTTTTGTCTGTGTTACTTAAATTCAACTAAAGAATCGTTCCATTTAAATTGGAGTATTTCTATCTGCGCACTGAGGTTTTGTAGTTTCTCCAATCATTTTGTTCACCTTCACTTGGTTAACAGCTGAAAAGAATATTCGATATTTTAACACAATGGAAAATTCTAGAGGATGACAAAAAGAAGGTTTCCAAGGAAGAAAACTACATCAATGAAGAAGATGTTGATAAATTGTTGAATATCTATCATAAAACATGGGGTAAGAGAGGCCTTATATTTTTACATACATTTTCTCTGTGTTCCTATCATTGTTTTTCTTTACCTTATTCGGATTCCTTGTAAACTAGTATAGTATAGTATAGTATAGTATGAAATTGTGATTTTACTCGTGCTATTTCCAATTAGTTGGCGATGTGTATATGCTACTAGATTTTTAGGAAGAATGATTTTCTGCCTCAATATCTAATGCAGGATCATGCATAATGGATCATTGTTGATGGTCACCCTTGTGAAAGCTTTGCCCTGTGAAACGAGAAGACCTAATAGATGATGGAGGAAATTGAACCTAGTCCTTGGTTGCTAGCTGCATATTTGGTACACAATATTCAATACAACCAGACACGACAATATAGTGCCATCCAATCCTTCCAATCATGCTATATAAGTGCTCATATTTGTCAAGGCGTGCTAAGCTTGTCTGTCTATCTATCTATTGGAACAAGTATTTATCTCAAGGCTAAATATGTATGGTGAATGACTCTTTACGTGTATTTATTAACTGTTCGGCCACTTTACTGTTGATCTTAGAGGCTAAAAATTAGTCTTGGGAATGTTTGAATTGTTGGCTTCCATCAGCGTATCAAATAGTTTCGAGAATTGCTTATATTTGATACGTCAAAATGCTAACTTTTGTAATTTTCAATTATAATTAGGGATCATGCAATTATCTTTTTCATGCTTTGGTTGAAGGCTTGGAGAAAATTGCAATTAATAAGATTAATCTAATTGCACATAATATTTAGCATCGAATGAAATATCATTTGAAACTACATGATCAAGTCATGTTGAAGAGCGTGATACGAGATAGCATAGTTGGAAACGAACCGCCTCTGAACCTTTTCTTTGCAAAAATTAGCTGACTTCACCGCTTCCCGGGAACTGATTTCAGTGGAACGCATGCATTTCTTCCAACCCTTGTTCTCTCACCTCTGCAGAAAAATTAGCTGACTTCACAGCTTCCCGGGAAATGATTTCAGTGGAACGCATGAATTTCTTCCAACCCTTGTTCTCTCACCTCTGCAGTAAATCATGGAACATAGGCCGGTAGAACACTTCGAAGATCTCTGACTTCAATGTACCACATAGACTCCCTTTCTGGAAAGGGAGAAAGATCAGCCATTTTGTGAACCTGAAATTTGGACAACGTCAGCTTACATCAAAATGTTGACAGATGAACTGCATAAATTTTATTCTGAATTTGAGTTTTTGGTTCGACCTGAAGATAATGACAAGTACATCAGCATTATCTCAGCATCAATCATATTCGTGCGTGGAACTCTTAAATTAGAGTGATCGTAAAGAAACTATTATATGACAACAAATAGCATAACTTTGCTACAACAATGAACGGAAACAATGACAACAAGCGCATCTCATTCATCAAGTTTACTGATGGCATGCTTTACACATATACTCTGTGGAAGGCGAATGGCCTTCCAACAGGGCCGTCACTTGTTAATTCGGTAAAAGATTATGTAAAATTACGTACAAATAGATTTTTTCTTTTTGGAAATTCTACTCAAAAACTCTCCCTTTGTCAGTAAATTCAAATTTAACTGTTAATTACGATAGAAATTACTGTTGGGCAATGCGATTTCGGATGATCGATTAAAACTTGTTTCTCTTATCAATTAAGCCCTTGTTTGGCATCCATTCTATTCTCATTCTTATTTTTTTCTCTTTTTTCATTTCAATGAACGGAAACAATGACAACAAGCGCATCTCATTCATCAAGTTTGCTGATGGCATGCTTTACACATATACTCTGTGGAAGGCGAATGGCCCAGGCGCCCCCCCCACCACCCCTCTCTCCCTCCCTTCCAATAGGGGCCGCCACTTGTTAATTCGGTAAAAGATTATGTAAAATTACGTACAAATATATTTTTTCTTTTTGGAAATTCTACTCAAAAACTCTCCCTTTGTCAGTAAATTCAAATATAACTGTTAATTACGATAGAAATTAACCACTTGTTAATTCGGTAAAAGATTATGTAAAATTACGTACAAATCTATTTTTTCTTTTTGGAAATTCTACTCAAAAACTCTCCCTTTGTCAGTAAATTCAAAGATAGCTGTTAATTACGATAGAAATTACTGTTGGGCAATGCGATTTCGGATGATCGATTAAAACTTGTTTCTCTTATCAATTAAGCCCTTGCTTGGCATCCCTTCTATTCTCATTCTCATTTTTTTCTCTTTTTTCATTTCAACCACACATTCTCCAAATAAAATAATATTACACAAAAATCTAAAAGTTTTCATCATTTTTTCACCACACATTCTCTCATCAATCAATATTCCAAAATTTCTCATTCTGCAGCTTCTTCATATGAGAAATCAATTATGACTACGTTGAAAAATAGATATAGGAGGGAAAGAGTGCAATAGAAAATAAAATATAACGGAAATTCAGTGTAAATAGTCCCTAATCTTTTTCACCAGTGTGCAAATGGTCCCTAATGTTAATTTATTAACAAAAAGTCCCTAACTTATATGTTTTGTGCGAAATTGGTCCATTATTCGAAGAGAAATACCAACGTGGATGTGCCTTAATTTTAAATTAATAAAAAAAATTGCAACTAGTTCACTAAACTTTGGAGTCCTAAATCTTTATTTAACGTAACAAATATATTATTATAGTCTTATCAATTAATTTTTTCTAGAAAGGAAAAAATTGATTAACTATCTTGCCTTAAGTGTATGTAGCTATTTTGAGATGTGATAAACATAAATGAAACTAATCAAAATAAATTGGGAAAAAATTGTCATTCGTCCCCAATCTACCGCCATTGTTACATTTTCATCCTTAATCTTTTTTTATTTGGCAGCATCATTTTCAATTTTTGAATTTAGGTGTACAATTAGTCTTTGAAGACATATTCCGCCCATTTTCGCCGACAATGCAAGATGCAAAAT
The DNA here is from genome assembly GCA_903798365.1 of Fraxinus sp. 1973-6204. NCBI lineage: Eukaryota > Viridiplantae > Streptophyta > Magnoliopsida > Lamiales > Oleaceae > Fraxinus > Fraxinus sp. 1973-6204. The sequence continues at coordinate 8,271 of CAIGRR010163419.1, forward strand.
AGGTATTCCTAGTAATCTCATATTATAAAATTTAAAAATGATGACATTCTTTATAAAAATCAATACAGCAAAAAGTACAAATAGACGTCACATTTTACAATAAAAATAGATAAATTTCAAATTTAAGACGAAACCCTGAAGGAATGAATATCAAAAGCAAATTAAATCGACTCGAAAATTAAATGTTTAAAATATCTCTTTAGGAAATGAGGGAAATGCCAGCAGCAAGCAAATCATCAGAAATAATTTTATTTGCAGCCTCTGAAGGATGAAAGCCATCCCAAAACACATATTCTGTTGCATTTTTACAGGTTCCTGGGGACTTTGCATTGCATAATATAGACGTTTCCACCAATCCAGTGCCACAACATGCCNTCATCAGAAATAATTTTATTTGCAGCCTCGGAAGGATGAAAGCCATCCCAAAACACATATTCTGTTGCATTTCTACAGGTTCCTGGGGACTTTGCATTGCATAATATAGACGTCTCCACCAATCCAGTGCCACAACATGCCTTTCTTGATTCAAAAAAGCCTGCATTTACAATTGTAGTTTTCATTATATGCTAAGTTGTACTAACACGAACATGACAAGATGCGAACTTGACAGAGCTACATGTTATTTTTCTGAAAAGTTGGACATGGACACTTAACATAAATCTTGAATAAAAAGAGAGTTGTTCACTGTGCAACGGTAAAAAAATATTTACAAATGAGATGAAAATGAGCTCCAAACAAGCGCAAATTATATATTTGATTTTTAGTGAAAGAATAGAAAGATTACCATTGTCACTAGGTTTTGTAACCAGGTCATAAAGAGGTTGGTAGATGTCCAAAACAACAAGATTAAGACCAGAAAGCTTGCTTTGCAAATTCTGGGATGTTGCATTCAGTTTATTATTGAATGAAATTGCTGCTTTGTTTACTTTTTCTACGCAGTCATTGCTGTCCTTTCCAAATATTGTAATCACTGCTGGTACACATCCAAGTGGTGGCAATGTTGTCACTCCAATCTTCCTTGCTCCCAACTTATACAATTCCTGTCGGAAAAAAAAAAAGGTTTTCTCGTTATATCACGAATTTATTAGGTGTACTTTGGGTCTAGGGGTATATTAGGCATTCTATAGTCCCACTAATATTTCTCTATACATGAAGGATTTTGTGGGAGTGGCTTTTTTGGTGAGACCGCACAAACTTCGAGTTCGTGAAGTCACCATCATAATCCTCTTCTTCAACATGAAAACATGTAGTAGCGAGTGGATTAGCTCACTATGATAATAAACTACTATAAATTTGTGGGCTTTTTCTCATTTTGTTTCGCTTAACATTTCTATTGTAATTGAGATTATGGCTCAATATGCAACATTCCAATCGACTTCCTTGCAAGCCCACAAGATACAATTCTCAAAGAGTTATAATTTTAAATTTGTGCCTGGACCTACCGGCCAAGGGCCAGTTTACTATGGGGGCATCCTGGTCATCCCAACGATCGACCTTGGAGCCGATAATTTTGAGGTCCTATCTAAGCTGTTTCGTAGATGTTACCTGTATGAATTTTGTGTAGGATTGCAGGAGAATATCTGAGAACTGATCAGTTGTGTAGACCTTGTAGAGAAGAGGATTAATATAGTAATTCTGAACAAAATCACTGCTTCCAGCACTAATTAGGTATACTGAATCAGAAATTATTGATGAAGCATTGGATTTCCCTGCAATTCCCACCAGTTTCTTCTGATACTCCTTGTAGAATTCTAGTTGCTTGCTCAACGGAATTGTATTCTACAAGAGCAAAATCTCATTCTTTTAGTGTCACATATATAAATAAGTACCTATTTCTCTTTCAACTTAGTGCTTGTTTGCGTCAAAGCATCAGATATGACTAGACTGTATTAAAGAAACAAGAGCTAAAAACTTGTTCGTTATACTGATTAGTCCTGTCCAATTCTGCATATCGAACATGCACGGGAACTTTTGATAGAAAAATAAACTGGGCTTGCACGTAAGGGGATGAATCCTCTCTAGCAATTTAAGGTTTTAAACGAGGTGGTTTGACATAAGATCGTCTAAATTGTGTTATACTAAGAAAAACTTTACATGATGCATTTAGCATTGTTCTTACATAGATTTTAGCTGTGCCATCATAGTAACCAGAGGAAGCAGAAGCAAAGTTAGCTCCAATCAACAGGTTTTTTCCAGTAGCATTCTTGCTTAGATAAGCCGGTGGGGATGAAGTAAATCCAAGATTTTCAGCTGCAAATTTGAAGAAATTAAACAAGTTTAAATTCATAAGAATACTAAAAGGAGGCGTTAAAGACATACTTTAAATAAATTAATTTGTGTATTCTACAAGAGTTTTAAGTTTTTAAATATGGTATCAGAGTAGACAAAAGTTTCACATTCTGATCTCACTACCACCTACTTATGCGTTAGGTTGTTGATGAAAATATGAATTGGCCTACACTTAAGCAAGTCAAATTCACTTCTCTATATGAATATGGCCTTCAATGGGACGTGCGGAAGACATAATTTAAATAAATGGGCCCGTCTCTTCTCTAACAGCTTAAACTTTTAAACTAGAAGAGCCGAGAGGGGAACATATTAAACTTTTAAACTAGAAGAGCCT
>CAIGRR010163468.1:0-10480 GCA_903798365.1 Fraxinus sp. 1973-6204
TCATCTTTAGATTATATATATATATTTGGACTTTTTGAGTGGAAAATATATTTAACGAAAGTGTCCCTCAAAATAAAAATAAAAACAAAATATAAGCAACTATATTGCAGGCACATGATAAACGGCCTTTTTGAATAATTTCATTCAGAAGGACAATCTGCTTAAAAAATGAAAAAGTTTACCATTTGCACCATATTTGAGTGTCTTGAACCAAAAACACAATTTGAACACTGGCTTGGTATATTTGCGCCATTTCGCTAATAACATTTTTTTTTTTTTTTCTGTTTTCAAGCCGAAAGGAACATTAACTCTATTTCCAAGTCGTATGATCCGCAGGGATCATCCTCTAATTCGTAGAACTTTTACTCAATAGCGCGCATTTGTAGAATAGAACACACACACACACACACACACACCGGCAAATAAGGCTTACCCTCGAAACAAATATTTGGTTCAATTCTTTGGTGGTCAAACCAAAAGAGGAACATTTAATAATAATAACACCCACCCGTCTTAGGGCCAGAGCTCATTTAATCAATATCAAGATTCTCAACGATTAAAAACAAGGTGTGATCCAACTTGCAGCAAAAACACAAAAAATACACGTCGAGCATGATTCCATAACGGCTCAAATTTTGTATACAGGTGTGATACCTAACAAATGGAAGCATTTTCTCATGACAACTGCTGTTGCCTCACACAACAAGAGTCGACTAGTCTCCTCTGCTGAACCAACTACCTGCATTGATTTCAAACAAGGGGCTGAAAAGACTAGTAAACACGATCCAAAAGACATGCAATTGTTTTGTTAAAGCCCTTTCATCATGGGATAATTAGAATCCAGACTTACAAGAATCTGTCATTATATTGTACAATGCAGCGGACGTATAAAAGTTGTAAGCAGCAAAATATGGAACAATACAAATTTTTCCTAGTCGTAGAATTCTAATCAAGCTCGCTTGGCCCCTTTTTAGGCCTGCTAAACTTAGCTGGGGCTAGCCTAGTTTGGCCGACCCGCTCAAGGCCTACAGAGAGTTCAAGTTTTTTCCAACATTAGTTATAAAAACCTTTTTTTTTTCTCGAGGGCCAAGTCTAATCAATCAATTAGAATCTGCATTAGAGGCCTATCCGGACCGCTTGTCCATTTTTACACCTCAACTCGCATCCAAGGACAATAATCGGTGTGTTGACAAAGATGCCACTCAGCAAATGCCTTTGTCACATAAAGCCTTAAATTATTAATTCCAGACTTGGGGGAATCAAGAATACAACTAATATATGGGAGATGGAACTTAAAGAGAGCATGCTTCAACACGTGGCACACATAAAACATTTGATAGGAGAACAATCTCAAAAAATTCCCTTCTCCATCGCAATAACTCCATTCCAGATTAATATGCAGCAGTTGTGCACTACAGCCTTAGCAAAACTGATTTTAGGAAAACAAGATGAACTTTGAGCCTTCCAGACTCGTTGGAGTTTACTATCATCAAGGCAAATCTTCTCATTCAGTTTCTAAACTTGGAATTAGATTTCTTATTTAAACCATTCATAAATAGCTCAAGCCAGCAAGCAACATACCTACCCTTTCTTCTCAAGCAACCCTCATAATCATCATTACGAAAGAGAAAAGGGCTTCAATTATTATCTTAAATATTTGTACTTCAATTTTTGGTGAAATATAAATTTATGCTTCATACCTGACAGTTGGTATAAAATCTCGTGAAGTCTTCGGATAAATTGTATAAATATTCGCACAACACATTCGGCAAAAGATTGGTGCATGCCTCTTCAACAATCTGCAAAGTGTGGAAGTAAAGCAAAACCCAAAAATAACACAATGAGGTAAATATAAGAAAATGTCAATGCATCAAAGGGATCGCGACATGTTTAGACATGGTTATATCTCCCAAGAAGTTATTACCTCGGCAAACTGGAGCAAATGAAGTCCTAATACACGTTCATCGGGATGAGCCAACTCTAAAGTTCCAACCTATCACAAACATAATCAAAACAAGTTGTTCAAATTGTAAATTAAAAAGAACTGTGAACTTTGAATGCTTTTATCTAAGCTTTAAAAGTTCAGTTACGAGTAAATAAGTTTGTTTTAAATTATTAACTTCTGACGGTAAGATATTGGAAACAAGTATGTTACTTATTTTGACTATTAGATTTACCTTCAAAATAACTAAATCCATCTTTTTACTTAAAACTAAGAAAATCGTAACTTATTCAAACTTGTGTGAATCAACACAATTTATTTTCTAAGCTGAGTTAAACATGATTGCTGAATATGTTCCCAGCTGCCACTAACATATTTGCTTAAAAATTTCAAGCTAAAAATTGGAGGCACTCTTAGGCCAGTAATAAGAAGCCAAACTTATCGTCAGAAGTTCAGGTCAAGTTTGAATACAAAATAATGATGCAAGTACCCTACTTGTAAAAGACAAAATTGAAATTTGAAGACAAGTTAAATTGATCAAATTTGGAAATTTTTCCTTACTGGGAATTATTATTTTCTTTCACAATTTAGAATAATGCATATTAAGACCTAAATGAATAAAAGGCATAATATTTTAACCTTTGACAAATCATTTAGCCCAAGTTTGGCCCCATTTTTACAAAAATCCCTTTTTCCAAAACTCATTTTCAACTACACATTCTTCCATAAAATAATTTTACACGTAAATCGAAAACTTTTCTTCTTTTTTAACCACACATTCTCCAAAAAATTACCATTCCAAAATATATTTTCTTACCAAAATGGGGCTCAAACAGGGGGCTTAGTATATAACACATTGAAAAATATAGGTAGGAAACTATTTATATAGCCTCTGTTTCGTTTAGCTAAAAGTCAGATTTTTAGTAGAATTTAATAAAAATTAATGACGTGTGGTTTAAAAGTTGATAAAAGTTGTGGATCACACGATGGTTGAAAATGAGTTTGAGTAAAAATGAGTTTTAGAAGAGAGGAGCCAAACAGGCGCATATTGTAGTTTTTACAAAACTTCAAGGACGGTATCCTACCTTTTTCAATTCTTCTATATCTTTACCCGATCTCCTTATAATTGAGCATATTCGAGCATGTGCATACAGCAGATACACAGCAGTATTTCCCTGCACATAAAAGAAAAGGCAATCAGGTGTAAACTGAACGATTGAAGATTATTCAATAGATAATACTAGTACACCCAAAAATTAAAAAAGAGGCTAACTGGGGAAGGAAATGGAGAACACTCAGTTAAGGCACTATGATAAAGGGAATTTAGGAGGATTAAGAACTACATCGATATAAAATACTTTATTACAGCAAAGGACTGACCATCAAGATTAATATGATCCTATACCAAGTACCCAACTTCGTATAACAATGCATAGACTAAAAATTGTTCCTTACATAATTTCTTCCCATTATATAACGCATTACATTCTGCGAACCCACCTTATCATTAAGCATCTGATCAAAATTAAAGGTGTAATTGGTAGTTCTGTTATTCTTCAGGTCAGCATATCTGTGCAATATCCGACAAAAATAAATTAGTTCAGATGTCAGTAAAAAAGCAAACAAACAAATATGATCACATAATCCGTCAAACCAACACGCTATGTATATGCTCACATGCCTGTGTATATGTGGAACCTAATCTAAATCCACAACTAAAATCTAGAACTAAACAAACAGATAAGTTTTTGATCCTTCCACCAAGCTTATTTTCTATGAATAGCTAAAAGTTTCTCGCACTGAAAAATAAATACGGTTGGTTTGCTTTACTTATCTCATACTGGAAATAAATCCCAGATCATATACTAACAGATATCATGATCATTGTACCAAGATATTGTGTTTATTGCACCAATTAGTAAGTTAGGCTTTCTGCACTCTAATTAAACAGGAGATGTCAAAAAATCAAGAAAACAGGTATGCAAAGGCAAGAAACCTACTTTACGGCACCATATCCAACTGCTTCTGCAGTTCTATCAAGCTCCTCCGTGGTCCACTCATCAGCCTTACCTGGTCATAAAATGAAATGCATACATGACATGACATTCAGATCCAAAAAATTGAAATCAGACATTAGCAGCCCCACTAAAATATCATATGAATAGATAGTTGGCAAAAACTGATTTTCTACTGAACGCATAATCGTTGGAGTGCAGACAACAAATGCAAGGATTTTCCGGAAGCAACTATTATTTTACCTCTTTCGATTAAAACTGTTTTGCATCGACTTTTGGCTTCATCAAGTAAATCGACCAATTTGACAGTTTCAGTACTGCGAGTGCGGAATCGCTTTCCATCTTCTCCTAAAACAAGCCCAAATCCTACATGGCTAGCTTTGGGATACTTATTATCTTCAGTTGGAAGCCAACCAGCTCGTTTGGCAGCCTGAAAGAAAATTGAAGGAAGAGGTATTTAGACTTGAAACTTAACAGCACATATGATTAAAAAGCGGTAAATATAGGTTGATGCACCATGTATTCATGGAGTAAGACAACATCATAACTTACCGTAAAGACCATTTCAAAATGCTCTCGCTGGCCAACATCAGTTACGTATATAATCCACTCCGCCTTTTCTTCATTAAGTCGATACCTTAATATTCCACATGGGCAGAAACACCATAAGAATACAGTTAAGTTTTAAAATCAGTCACATAATTGGCATTTGGTTGTTATAACATCTTATCAGTTTTAGAAGATATCAGCATTACCACTGACCAATTCTTTATATGTTGAAGTGAAAGAATTTTCTGACAGTTAAATTAATCCCATTGTGTAATTTAGAGAAGGCTGTAAGATAAACTGACACAGACAACTAGAGAGAATCTCCATGAATGGATGACGTACCATGCATCCAATAATAAACACATAAGTTTGGAACTAACCATAATGCAGCAAGATCAGTTGAAGCGTAGTTGTAACCACCATCCCTCTTCACAACAATAAGAGGAATATTTTTCCCTTCAATAAAGATAACACGAGCTCCTTCGCTATCTTCAATTAATCCATGTTTGCTCAACAACTCCAACGCCCCTGGAATATATGGATTGTAAAAACTTTCTCCCTGAAAAAATTGAAAACTAAAATAAGTACCGCTGCATACCCAGTCAAAAAAACTTAAATATCAAAAACATTGTATAAGATTTCACTCACTGGAGCATAAAGAAATATTGTTAGATACCATATCATCTTCAGTCAGCTGTGATCCAGATGTTACTTAAAACTTCTTGGATTTCCAAAATTTCATTCAAAACTAAGGGTGTATTTGAGCCACATTATTTTGGAAAAATGTATTCTAGAATAATAAATTGATAGAGAATGTGTGATTGAAAAAGAAGGAAAAGTTATTGATGTGATGGAAAATATTATTTTATTAAAGAATGTGTGGTTAAAAATGAGNGAAAAATGTGTGGTTGGAAAAAATGGAAATGTTATTGACGTGATGAAAAATATTATTTTATTGAAGAATGTGTGGTTGAAAATGAATAGAAAAATAAAAATGAAAATTTTAACGTGTACCAAACAGGGGCTAAGGCAACAAATATTGTTTCACTCGACCTGAAACAAGGTCTAGGCAATAGGAAATGTTAAGTTTTCAGGAGGCAATTGACATGTTCAAAAAATAGCTTACTTAACACTGAAATAGTCCTCTTCAAAGTATGCTCATTACGCAACAAAATGCATTATTGCATTGTTTTTAGCTTATTTGACAGTGTGATTGGACCTTTCTAAACAATATTTACCACGAGTTTTACAATAAACCTTCACAAGGCAGTAAGAAAAATTTGCCACCTTTTCCTCTAACTCTACTCCAAGCCGCTCATAAACCTTTTCATATCCCTTTCTACTGATTTCACAAATTTGTGTCCATGCTGTCCGATACCTCTCTTCTCCACCCTGTAATATGGATAAGGTCAGAGAATCATGTAATGAGATAAACAGAGACTTCCACGCAACTAGATGATGTTCCGCCTTTATGGTGGAAAAATGTTATAAAGTGTTATTACCAACGGTTATTTCTGTGGGATGTTTTGGCTAGGAAGAAAGTAATAATAATGAGTCACAATTCTCAAGTCCTTGAGCTATTGAGTTATTCACCTGAAGACTGACCACAGCATGTTGGGCCCTCTCCTTAAATGCAGGATCACTGTCAAATCTCTGCTTCGATGCCTTGTAAAATGCCTGAAAAGCCACACTTGAATAAAAAGGAGAACCTTTGTGCATCCTACTTTATAAAAATCTTTTTTCCCAATGAAATGCAATAGCTAGATTTATTCTTCAAGTATGCTTACACAGATGACAGAGCAAATAAATGTTAATAACACCAAAATAAAAGTTCTTTCTTGTGCTTTAAACCTAGCCACAAAGGAAAAAGAAGGCCTTAATTTCTGATTGACATCGCGATCCCATGGAGTTTAAATCTCAATAAAGAGAGAAGAACATCAAACGAACATGAGACAGGTTTTTCCAATAACAGACTAGCTTTTTAACATCTGTTTTTTTCTGAATAATCAGTGTTTGACCTCTCTCAATGTCAATGGTTTATGTAGGCTCACATAACAAATCACAATGAACCTTACCTTAACTTCAATGCCTAACTTTTGAGTAACATATAATGCTCTATCAATTAATCAACAATTGAGAGTTGAGACCGAGGCAGTAGATGGAATCTAACCAATTAATGTATAAAAATTTGACATAACAGCCAAAGAGAATGGTCTTTCCACTCTCCTCCAGCAATAATTTGCTTAAACAAAGAGTCATTAGTCATTACAAAAATTTTCAAAGACAAGGCATCTCACAAATCAAAACTGAAAGCTAAATGCTACAATTTATTTGATAAGTGTAATGCACCGAATTATTTAAGTACTCAATCTTCTATCCAAAAGCTACTTGGCAGGGCACAGAAAACATATTCTTCTATTCAAGTGATAATAACAATCATTAGATAAGTCCTAATCCTTACAAAAGTCTTTTTTTTTTTAATCAAGGATAAATTGATATATAGAGTAATTCTACTTTATTACTCATGTAAAAATCAAAAAAGTAGTGCTAAATGGTGCTACCACTCACCATCTATGATATGATAAAAATGATGTACTTAACAAGTTTCAAACTCAAATTGAAGAAAGAACGAACATAAAACACGGGATTTTGAAGGACGATAGTGTTCAAAATTTCTTCCCTTACCTCCAGATCTCCAATGGCTTGATCATTAACTTGCCCATTTGGAAACATTTCGAAAAGGTATTCGATTAGCATGCCAAACTGCAAAACATATAATTTAGACACTTGATAGGAAATCATATTTTACATCAGTCAAGAATCCAAGATAAAACTGTGTAACTATAAATTTCTAGATATCTTACAAAGGTATCCAACAAGGAAAAAGTAAATGCTGTTGAGTATTGGCTCATTCCAATGGGAAAAAAAGGAAAGAAATAAATAAAAATGACATTGTTTTGAGTTCTAAATTTGAAAAAAAAAAACTTGGATCCATCGAAAATAGACTATTGAATGGAGCAATCAAGTATAAGACTCAGAGAAAGCTTAAAAATAAATAAATAATAGAAGGTGTCACCAAGAGAAAAGAAACAATAAATATTAGCAGGATCGTAAAATGAAATTTATGTTTTCTTTCACACCTTGAATTAGTGCAGGTAAACCAAAAGTAAACAGAGTAACTAATAAAAAGGAAAGTACGACAATACCCTGATAAATATGGGCATGCCACGTCCATATTTGCCCACAACAGAGCAATAAGCAGAAAAAAGAAATCTACCTGTGTGCCCCAGTCACCAACATGGTTTCTCCGTAGAACATTAACATTTGAGTATTCCAGCATACGTGCCAGTGTATCTCCAATGATAGTGGATCTCAAGTGCCCGACATGCATTTCTTTTGCTATATTTGGTGAGGAGAAGTCAACCACAGCCCTTTTGACGGGAAGCTTAGGAGACCATGTTTCAATACCATTGACTAGCATCCTTTGAATACTCTGTATGGCTTTAGGTAAGGTTTTCATAAACAAGAATGATAAATAGAAATGTTCAACCAAAAAGAGAGATAAGTTTGAAAAATCAATCACCTTTGCTATCCATTTCTGAGACAATACAACATTTACAAAGCCGGGTCCAGCTATTGAGCACGATTCTATAATTTCTGATGAAGGAAGATTTTTGATAATGGCCTAAAAATGTAAATGTAACTAATAAATACTTGATGCTATCAATTTAAGACATATGGCATGATATAACAACCACAATATTTTTCCTGTAAATATAACATGACATAGATATAGCAAATATAATCATCAATACCTGTCCTATTGGTTGGGGGCCTTTGAACTGCGTACACTTGCCTTTAACCTTTGACCACAAGCCCATTGCATTGTTGCTACCAACAAGAAAGTGTTGTCCTATTAGTAAGCAGTTATTATAAGGTCATGTAAAGAAGCACGTTGGTCTGGACTCCAACACAAAAAGAACAAGCATACCATTGGTAGTCACCAAATTTAGGATTTTGGCATGGAGCAATTGCAGGCTCTACATCCAACTCGTCAGGGACAGTTAATCTTAACGATTCTTCAAATATCTTCGCTATTTGTTGCTTGAGACTCCCAACATTCTCTTGATCCATGTCAACAACATGCTGGACCAGAACCAAAGCCGTGAGCAGCAGATATAAAGCATATTTGCATATCATTCATTTGTCAAATAATATGGTTTTACGATGTGTTTTTATGCGAACTCACATTAGCCATATTTGATAGAGACTGTGCCTTTCCAACAATTAAAAGTCTTGGAGATGTTGCTCTAAGAATACCTGTCTAGTTTCATCGCAACCACAAAATAAATTATCAAAAGCACAAAAAGCAAAGCAAGGACAGGGATAACAAATTAAAAAAAAATGTAGCATTGGCACCTATAACTCTCCCGACGTAGTTTTTTAATTAAAGAAGATTCGATATCTAAAAACTATAACACTGATCGGTAAAGCCAAATAAGCAGCCGAGCTCCGTTATGCACTATTCCCATGTTATTACAGTCAAAGGTACTTATTTTTCCTACAATCCCCCTTGTGCACTATGACGAAATTACAAGCCCGAGAGAATTAATATAAATTAGAACCTCTAAAGTTAATATACAGATACAAAAAATATAAGCCACCCTGTGAATTATTTATATTCATGCCAAAATGTAGAAACTGTTCTCAATTCCAACACTTGGGGAAGGCAATACCGCACCCACATCCAAAAAACATTGAGTTCAGGAAAATAGAAGTTATGTTAGTTCACAAGGGAAAAAAAAATGGCCAAATCAGGCAACAAATGCAACCGAGAAAAGAAACAAGCAGACTATAGGAAAGCAAATTAAACAAACTGGACGAACAACCACAACGCGCGCACATTAGTTTGTGCATTAATGGTTTTCCCAATGTTTTTTCCTAAAATGTATTTTTATATAAAAAATATAAAACAAAATAAAATAAAATTAGTCAAGGATCTGAACAACACGCTAAGGTTTGAAAAACGACATCGCATCACTCGTGCAAATGCTTATAAAGAGAGAATGCTTACGGGTTGTGGATGAAAGAGAGGAGCGTGAGTAGAAGAGAGAGAAACGATTCAATTGCAGAGGAGAGAGAACCGGCGGAAGCAAATTACCCAAATGTGAGGAATTCATTACAAAAATCAATTAAAAAAAAACCCTAATTCTTTTCCACACTGAACGTAAGCGTGTTTCTTGAATGGACTGCGTGGCTAGCCCAGGTGTTCGTTTAGGGTTTGGAATTGTGCTATTGTTAGCATTATAATTCTTATTTTTTCTTTTGANAATGTGAGGAATTCATTACAAAAATCAATTAAAAAAAAACCCTAATTCTTTTCCACACTGAACGTAAGCGTGTTTCTTGAATGGACTGCGTGGCTAGCCCAGGTGTTCGTTTAGGGTTTGGAATTGTGCTATTGTTAGCATTATAATTCTTATTTTTTCTTTTGAATATATGAATATACACTATTATGCATGTATAATATTGTCCCAGTTTGACACAATTTTTTAAAATTTATTTTTAATCACGGATGAAATTCATAATTTTTATTAAATTTTTAAACGTACATTTCAATTTTTTTAATAAAATATATTAAAAATCTATTTTTTAGTTAAACCAAACGGGGATATGTATCTAATTTTTATTATTTTACTTTTCGATTTTCACTGGTTAATTTCAAAGAAGGTCTATTTTTGAAGTTTTTTTTTTTTTTTTTAAATCGTAGTCTTTCAAATTTATAATGATTGCACAAATTATCACTCGGCTAAAATGTTAACCTCTAAATTTTCAACATGTACAAACTTATAATAATAACTTTTTTTTTTTTATAATTGTACTCGCTCAAATTTAAACGTTAACATTGTCCATTTGCATGATAAGTTTCGACAATAAGATCTCACATAGTGATGCATAAGCGATACAATCCTCT
>CAIGRR010163490.1:0-10342 GCA_903798365.1 Fraxinus sp. 1973-6204
TTAATATGTAGGATTTATGTATTGTCCCCTATTTTTAATGTTAAAACGACGTTGTTTCAAATGAACCATAACATGCCATAAGCCTTTTTTAATATAATTAAGATAAAATTAAGGATTTATAATAGGCTTTTCACCTTTAAAAATTTAAAATAATTAAAAAAAAAATCAGAGACCGATCCTTATTTCACCAAAGGGTAATTATATTACTACCACAAAATTTATTAAGTACGCCACAATTTTTAATTTTTTTCGTATTTACTTAATTAGCCTTAAGTAAAATTACATAATTCGATTAATATACTTTTAATTAATCACATCACATTATAATCACACTATAAACCTAAACCTAATTTCTTCTTCTTTTCTATAATTGCAAAATGTACGGCTAATGAAAGATATTGACTGTATACACATTAGTGAAAACAATTTCTCTAAATTGTATCAGATCACAACATTTTATTTCAACATTAGTCTTGAGCATCCTCCTGTGTTCAAGAAGACGCCAGAAGAAATCAATTTCTAAATTTTATATATTTCACCACCGAACTCTCCAGAAACTCGTCGCCTTCTTACTACCCTTCATCTAAATATGGATTCCCTTCAAAGCCTCGTTTACAAAAGCATCCAAAGGAGTCCTCATAATCAGTGAATTCACCATAATATGAGTGATGAGGATATGGATATTCGCAAGAAATCCCTCCTCCGTAAATTATTGGGAATTTCCAATAAAGTACCACTGGCGCATATACAAATGTGTCATCAAATGGATATAAGAAATTAACTTGAAAGCCTCTATACTTTTTGTAATCATTTTGGATCCATTTTTGATCAGCCAGGAATGCATATCCACAATTGCTATTGTTATTACTGGCACCAGATCCAGTGCTTGTGTAAATTATATTAAGTTATTTGGCCTATTTCGAGAGTCTAATGAATGATGTGATTGAGAAGCAAGAAGAATTGTCGAAGAAATTCTTAGAAACGCATAAGAGATCGAATTGCTATTGAGGAAGCTTGGGGGTAGAAGAAATTGGTGTGGTGTGATTATAAATTTGTTCATTTTAGAGCCTGTTTGGTAACAATTAAAATCCAATTAAAATTGAAAATATGGTCGTTATTGGATCCCATCCGTCTAATAAAAGTCAACAATAACGGCTAATTTTCAATTTTAATCTCTACCAAACAGCCTCTAAGTTTTTATTGAATAATGAGTATAATTGTAAATTTATTATGCTGTATTTAATATATTTTAATAGTGGTCCGATAATAACGTGGCGTAGTAAGCAAATTTTGGAGCAGTAATTACCCTCACAAAATCTCCGGAAGGAGAAAGGATATGACACGTGTCGATTTGATAATCTTCGTTCTTCACTTTGCAATTTGTTTGAGAAAGAGGGATATCAATTGATAGGAGAGGACTGCATCTACTTTCTCCCTATAACCAGAAATGGCCATGGCTCAAATTTCCAATTCCCTCTGTTATTATACTTCTATTCGAGGTAATTCTAATTCCTCCCCATTTTATAATGCGTACTATTCTTCAAGATTCAGGTACAACTATAACTGCGGTTGATTATATATGTGTGTTTCCAGATGTTTTCGTGTCAACTCCGGCAAGAGTAAATTCAACTGCAGGATTCTCTCGCAAATTTGGAACGGCATTCGCCACGGGTTCTTCCATCTGTTAGCCCTTNTGCGGTTAATTATATGTGTGTTTTCAGATGTTTTCGTGTCAACTCCGGCAAGAGTAAATTCAACTGCAGGATTCTCTCGCAAATTTGGAACGGCGTTCGCCACGGGTTCTTCCATCTGTTAGCCCTTCGACTTTGTCTTTGTATGCTGTAATAATTTACTTTTGGGTTTCAGTGATCTTGAAGATTTTTATTTAATTCTACTAGTTTGCAATGGGGATGAATTACGGTTTTTGGATAGGCTCTACTGGAACAGATTTTACTGAGTATTGATTTAATTTAGTTAGGGATTCAACATAATTGGTAATTGGATAGAATATTTGTTAACTGAAGATGAATCAATTTTGACAGTCAGTAACAAGTATAAAATAGCTGTGGGATTGTGAAAATAATGGTCAAAACCGGTTTCAACTGTCAACTGCTGCGCGAAAGTAGGATTTATTAGCAATTTGGAAGAACCGGAGTTTCTCCTGCCCACTTGATTTGATTTTACTATCACTAACTAGTCAACTCACTATGAGTAACAGAGAGGAGGAAGAAGACCATGTGCTCATGGCCACACCTTCCCATCTCTCCCTCTTGTTGATTTTTTCATGGTTTCACATGCTTTCAGTTTCTTTTAAGTTAACACTATACTTGTGCAGTCTAAGGTTTGTATTTGCTTGACTTTCACTTATGGTTGTGATGTTGGTAGAATTGAACTAGAACTGGATTGGGTAGTAGCTAAGCTCGTTTTCATTCCCAGTGATTCAGAGACCTCGCCAAAGAAACCCTGCAACCAAAGCAACATCAGTTTCCATAAGATGTGAGCAGAGCACTAAGGATGGCAGCAGTTTGGATGTATGGCTTGGACGTCTGGCAATGGTTGGCTTTGCAACTGCAATTAGTATTGAAATAGCAACAGGGAAAGGACTTCTAGAGGTACGTGTGCCTACAAATGCTTATGTTGATTCTAGTTTGCATGTTAGGTTACTTCTTTCTATTCTGCCGATTCACTTGTTTCCCATAAATCTTAAAAATACAAGCTTAAACTGAGACTGAATATAAGCATGGTTTATATTTACTCAGCTATTTACAGCATTTAACGGATGTGTGGTTTCTGATGCTTGTAATTTGGATTTGGTTGACTTGAAGCACGTGTTTTCTATATATCGTTGACGCCCCAATTACTTTGTCTTCAAGTTCAACCTTTGGGTTGATAGTCACAATAGCACTTTTAGTTCCTCTTTAACTTAATGATTCCTATGCTTAGAAGAGAGAATGGAGAGTACCAATTGAGTTTTTAATGTAGAACATAGGGAATGTAGATAAGGGCATTCGAGCAATGTCCAGTGGAATAGAGGGAAAGGAGATTGGAGCCTTTTCTTCCTCTCAAGACTCCAACTATAGATAACCTTATTTAGGATGTTGTTTGAGATACTTTGTGTGACCAAATAAGTTTATTCAATCTTTTATAGATATCTGGGTCCCTTATACAGATTCAATAACTACATCCTGTCATGAAAGCCAGATCGCACGTTGAATCTTCTGGCTTTTGCAGTTGATACCCTTCGCATGTGGGCTGGGAAATATTGAACCACCTCATCAAAAAGTTTAAATTGTTTGAAAAGGAACACATTTATTTAAATTGTATTCAAACACATCATCTAACGTGCAGCTTGGATTCATTTTTTAATTAAAGGCATTAACACATACAATTTTTTAAAATGGAGGTAATACAAGAGATGACATGTCGAACCAATTCATCTAAAAGCTTATGCTATTAGAGAATTGTCCTCTGATATTGTCTAATGGAAATTGCTTTCTCACATTCTTAACCGTTTATCCTTCACGGAAATTGGCTTCTACATTGTTAACTTTTCCAGCATTACAGCCTATATGCAAAATTGGAAATAACATCTCCTCAGTACTGACGATTATGTTATTCTTTATACTTTTTTTTTTATTTCCAGAACTGAAAGTTTGATAAATCAAGTTATAGCTGTTGAATTCTTCTCTGTTTCTTCCTTTTCTTTTTGTTGCTTGTTCTGGGTCGGTAGTTTTTTCACCATATGCTTTTATTGAGGCTGTTTTTCTTAATCTTGCAGAATTTTGGGCTCACGGCCCCCTTGCCTACAGTGGCCTTGGCTGTTACAGCACTGGTGGGAGTTTTGACGGCAGTCTTCATTTTCCAATCTGCATCCAAAAATTGATTTGATTTATTTCTTTCTGTTTAGTGCCTGTAAAACCTTGTGTTTTCAAAAATATTGTCAGCCTGTTGCATTGTAATCTTTTCTTATAGTTGACCCATGCCAACAAAAGTGATAATTTTGAAGGAAGTATATTCTTGTTCCTTTTTCTATATATTCCAAGCACACAACTGAAATTGTCAACGATGGTTGTCAAGTTGTACAAATAGCTAAAGTGTGTAGAAAGTGATTTTGACCATTTATAAATATTAATAAAAATAAATAACGACGTACATCTTTAGTTACTAATTAGTATTCTAGCATAACGTGTACATGTGTTAAAATGGTTGGGTCAAAACACTCAGCTAAGCACACAACGCAAACTAGCTTGTACGGGCTCTACGAATGTAGTGCGAGCCTTGCATTTGCTCCCTGATTACGAATTGAGTCGTATGCTCACGAGCAAACTATTCAAATCCGTCATTCAAAGGCTCGTCTTGTCTCGATTTGCTTGTGGGATGAGTCCGTCGCTACTTGTAGAATTTGGTGAAACTTTATTCATTGATTTCAAAAAATAGTAATAAAAAAATGAATTGAACAATAGTGAATAGCACTATTCAATTGGAACTCACTCCTACTCTCTTCCAAACTCCGATTTTCATTTTAATCGCTTCTCTCTCTTAAAAACATTAGCCTGCGGAACTTCCGAAAATGGCACGTCTTCAGTCCTTTGACTCCTTTCTGCTGATATGCGCTGTGGTTTACACAATCATCCACCCCATCGCAGCCACCGATGCTGCATATCCTCCTCCCTACGGGCTTGATTCCACCGAGGAAGATCTTGTCCCCGTCCGCCGTGAAGTGTACGGTGGCGGCCGAATCATCGACATCAGCCACCGGTACCATCCGGACATGCCCTCGTGGGAATCCAACGACGGTATCGGCCAATTCTTGTGGCTTCCGAAGAGCATGAAGAATGGGTCTCTGGCTAATAACTCTGAGATGAAGCTCCCGACTCACACTGGAACTCACGTTGATGCACCTGGTCATGTTATCGACCACTATTTTGATGCCGGATTTGATGTTGACACCCTGGACCTTGAAATTCTCAACGGTAAGGATAATCAATCACTTATCAGCTTCAATTTTCCCCTTAGTTTTGTCTGCAGGCGTGCTTGTACGTTGGTGGTATGAACTATAACCGTTGCATGTTTGATGAAATTACAAGCAGCTTTATGAGGCAGATTCTGAGAATACACACGCGTAAAGCCACTTCCCTAATAAGCAAATCCAAATTTTTTTAGACCCAAATATTATTTAAGAGGGCAAGGTGTATTTTTGTTTTGTGCGCGTGATGTTTTCTTTAGAAAAAAGTATACCGAGGTACTTAGTTTCAACCTCCGTAAGAAACTTAGGAAAAATTATGTTCTTGTGTTTTGCCAAAACTCTATCTACGGTTCTAGACTTATGAGTATCAAGGTCCCCGTAGATTTGGCATAATCACACTTGAGAATAGATTGGAAGAGTGATTGTGATGAAGTTTGAATATGTACAAGGGTAACATTGCTAAACTCTATAATCCAATGTTCTTACTAATGGCTCCATTGTTGTTCTGTAAACTTCGAATTCTCTTTGCTGATCTTTTCTTGTTGGAAGCTAGATTATGACATGGTACAACTTTGTTAGATTAACAATAATTAATGTGCATTGGGCTGATGAAATCAATGAAGACATGTCTTACCTTTTGCTTTGCAATTTATTACATCTTGTTGCTAGAACATTCTAGCTCTTGGGGATTGAATGTTCTTGATGATGTCACGTTTTGTCCCTCTCTTGACATAATCTCCTTTTTACTAATTTTTTCTTCATTTTTGTTTCTTGTGCCATAATGTGGATATTTCCTTCTTGTGCGCTACTGATGAATTATAAAATTAACTGGCAGATAATTTCCTCACCCAATTTCATGCAGCAATTATGATTTTCTTTATGTTCTTTCACAGGTCCAGCATTGCTTGTCGATGTTCCAAGAGACAAAAACATAACCGGTATGCATTTCAACTAAAATTTAAAGTCCTCCTGGAAGGATTATTTTATTTGCTCTCCTTGTAACATATTCATGCATCTGCTCAGTGAATTAAACATTAGGCCCCTCTTTGGTAGAAATTAAAATTTAGATTTTAATCTAAATCAAAGTCAACAATTAATTTTAATCACATATTTTATAAGACCCACGACTTTTCAATCATGCTTTTCATCAACTTTTATAAAAATCTATTGAACCTGATTCCAAAGGTACAAAATTCCCCATGATTCCAAAGGAGTGACCAGGGAGGTTTGGATTTGAACCTGATGATCTTTTTTCATCCTTTTCCAACTTTTCATTCTTATTTTATATGTCCTCTAAGGATGCGCACATGAGATGTGCTCACATAGGTACCCTGCTTATCCAAAATGTATAATCCATGAAATATGTTTGTCTCAAGTGTTTAACTGCATGGTGGTTACTTGAGTGAGTGACTTCATTTCTTTTAGCATCTCACGCCCTTTTGTGCATATTGCAGAAAGTATTGACTTCTCTTCAATCATTTCTTTTCAGCTCAAGTTATGAAGTCCTTAAATATTCCCAAGGGTGTGACAAGAGTCCTTTTCAGAACTCTAAACACTGACAGGTAAGTTTACATTAAGGGTAACTTTACTTGTAGCTATTTTTCCAGTGAGGAACTGAGGATGCCTTATCTGATATCAGCTTTTATATTTATCAGGCGACCGGTGTCTATTGTAATTGAATTTTTAAGAGAAATTAATGCCATGACCGTACTCGTTAATAGAACAGGCAACTTAAATATTTCTTTAAAATCTGGCAGCCTTCAATTTTCACTTCCTTAGCGACATCTTTTCCTTGGTTTGTGAACCCAATGGCAAATGTACGGTGTTTTCATTCAACTTCTGGGGGGTTATCGACTTATTTTTCTTCCATTAAGTGTTCTATTCAATGACGGGACACGTATTTTTATAGTAGTACGCACTTAGATTGGTTAAGTTGAAGGATTATTTGCTATATACAAAGTATCTAAGTTCAAGACCTTGAATGGCAGGCGTCTTATGTACAAGAAGGAATTTGACACAAGTTACGTGGGATTCATGAAAGATGGGGCGAAATGGCTCATAAATAACACTGACATTAAACTTGTTGGTAAGCCTTGCGACTTTGTTTTCTAATTTGGTCCTCCCTGGCTTATCAATCGAGAAAGAAGTTTTATTTCTTTACATGTTACTCTAGTTTGGTTGCTGACAAAATTCTTGTGATGAACAACGACGATGCTGTGCTTACACATATGGGACACTGATACCCTACATCCAGTAATGTATAGCAGCACTTGTGGTGCATGTTTGGTATGCAAGGACATGACTGGACAATATATGAACAAGATTTTAGCTTCATTTTTTCCCTTAATGCTGTCCAATACTATCTCATCCTTCCAAACCGAACATGTTCTTAAAATATTGCATTAAATTTTCCATTAAGATGTGAATTAAACTCAGCCTCTTGTTTCATGTATAGCCTGAAATTCTTTTTACACCACCACTAGGTTGTGAATTATGATTTCTTTGAGCTTTTCTGAAGCTAATGATCCTACCATTTGTTTATTCTCCTTGTAGGAATTGATTACTTATCTGTTGCTGCTTTTGATGATCTCATTCCTTCTCATCTTGTTTTCCTGGAAGGCAGAGTAAGTATTATTTCTCTGATTTTTTCTAAAGTTTCACTTTTAGCTCATTGTAACTAGATATCCATTTTTGTGCATCAGTTTCTCATTTTGCAATGAAGTTTATAGACGAAAAAGATATTTGATCTTTTATTTTTTTTCTATTGATCCTTGATCTGTATTTTCTTGCACATTGCAAACTGTGGAGCTTTGGTTGACAGTGCTATTTCAAATATAATCTCAACTGTCAAAATGTTTTCCATGACAATTCGTGTGATACCGATGAAGGTTTCTTGTCATATAATCCGTCATAAATAATACTAGTATTGCTGAAATATTTCAGGAAACCATCCTTGTTGAGGGCCTTAAACTTGACGATGCTCAACCAGGGATATATTCCGTGCACTGCTTACCTCTGAGGTTGCTTGGGGCCGAGGGATCGCCCATCAGATGCATCCTTATTAAGTGATTCTCCCTTCTTGTTATTGTAAGTGATATACAAGTATAGTTTCACTTATTTGTCTTCTTACATTCTGAATTTGCATTACTACTGTCTTTGCCTAACCTTAAAGGCAGTAAAAAGTTGTTTTCGTGTAACTTTTTATTTCCAAACTGTTCAGTTAATTTACTTCTTTTAATGTAAGCATTTTGGAGGGTTAAGCTTCAAAAATGTAAAAGCTACTTTTTAAATAATTTTTTGTTTCCAAACACGTTTGGATATGTTCCTTTTTTTTCTTTTCTTAAAAAGGTACTTATTTTTTAAAATAACTCTTACCTTATTATAAAAATGAGAAACTTGTTATTTTCAACTTCGAGCAATAAAATTAATATATATTTTGAAACTTGTTAAAACTTTTTTTGTTTAGCCAAGCATGCAAGCAAAAAAAAATTAATCATTTTTAAGAGTAATTTTTACCGTATTGTCAAAATGAGTAACTTACCGAGTAGCTTTGAAATTGCTGCGGGAAAGATGAAGACGTTCAGATATATTGTGTTTTGCATCGAGTTGGAGTGCCGAGTTCTCGAACTCGTCGCACATCAAGAAAATATCTTTTACAGATTCTTGAACCATTCGTACAGATATTTTAGTAAACTGATATTTATGACAGTTGCACTGCCTTTTCTTTCTATTCTTCTTTAGTTCTAGCTAAGTTAGTTGTAAGTATTAGCAGCAATTCAACTTATGTTATGGAATATGGGGACAGATAAAAATGTGTCGATCTGCTAGATTTCATAAAATTATTGAGTGAAATTACAGGTATGTTCCGGGGCTCAATCACTAGATTAATATACGGTAATGCAATACCTCGCTGAATAAATTACTCGGATTATTTATAGCACCCATTGATACATTGAATTGGACATGACGAAGAAAAGAGACATGAGATGTTGGTTTGTTCAAATTTAACAAGTCAAATGTGCCATTTGAGTATATTTGGTATATGGTGTGGAATAAGAATAGTATGTCAAATGTGTCGTTTGAGCATATTTGGTATATGGTTCGTATTTATTGCACTCTCAACTCGTTATTTCTTTCTCAATGTGGGATAAAATAATGTCAGTTCAAAATTTTCTCATTGCTAGTGTAGAAAAATCTCACAAAATCAATATCTTAAATGACAATTAGTATGTTCTTTTCACCCATTATGTTCATATTGATTTCACTCTAGCACAATTGATTCTTCATAAATTAGTCATTTACCTTCATGATTTGTCGATTTCGATTTAGATTTATTGGGAGATCTAGTTTATCTATCTTTCACTCTATTAGCGCAGAGACCGCATTATGAATGAGAGTTTTTTAAGTCTACACTGAGGGTGTTTGATGGAGATTAAAATTAAATTTTTAGTAAATTGTTATAAAGGTTTTTGAAATGTGTAGTTGAAAAGTTGTGGGATCCATGAAAAATTTGGTTAATGTTAATTGTTTGACTTTGATTTGGATTAAAATCTGATTTTAATTCGGCTCAAACAGAGGTTATATATATACTCAACTATGTTATTATTTCTTTAATTTATTTTTCTATTTGTGACACAGAGGCCGTGCAAAAGTGATCTGCGTATGCTACAAATCACGATAGGACATAAATATAAAGTGAATATTGAGTATAGTAGGTTCCACATGAATCGTCCTACCTTTATGCTCAAAATTATATGATCCTTCCAATCGACGGAGGAAGTTACATGAAATTGTCATACGAAAGTAGGAAAATGGGTTCCCTAATTTAATTCAATAATTTTCAATGGTAAAGGAATATTCTACCAATAAGCAATTAAGGCAAATTCTATACACAACGAAGCCAATTTTCTATTAATTGCATTGTTTCATTAATAATCAATAATACAATGTTAAAAGGATATATTTATGCCATTGCAGTTAGATTTATTTTTTCTATTTTCGCTTCTAGCTCAGAGATTGCATCATGGTGTAGGCTTAACCATTTGAGCCGACCTTGTTCGGGTGCACCTCCAAAGTGCAATGGAACTCACCAACCGAATCCGTGGACATTGATCATCCGCTGACCCAGTTACCACTAGGTTTGCATGTATGGAAAAATTGTATTAAGCCTCCGTTTGGTACACATTAAAATTTTTATTCTTATTCTTTTATTCATTTTCAACCACACAGTCTTCAATAAAAATAATATCTTACATCACATTAATAATTTTTTTTTTTTTTTACAACCATATTCTCCATCAATTTACTATTCAAGAATACATTGGGCCGACCATAGGAGCGCACCCCTCCAAATAAGAGGAAATTACATCCCACCAG
>CAIGRR010163545.1:0-11705 GCA_903798365.1 Fraxinus sp. 1973-6204
CCAAAACATATTTTCGTGAACAAATACTTCAATCTGCATCCAATTCTGATAATCATATTGAAGGCATCTTCTAAGTAAATCGCCAAGCCTCATAAAATGGTTCAATATTAGCTTGTTTAAATTGTCCAATCTTACTCCGCAATTAGGCTAATTTGGAAAGAATTCGATTAGGAATTTCCGAGCCATCCTCTCCCGAATTGTAATAGTATCATATTGCATTGATTGGAGTCATCCCATTACTTTATCCCTTGAGAAGAAAGGAGTCTAATTGTGTCTTCAATAACACCATTCATTTTCACAGTATCACATATCTCCAAAGAGGTAGCAAGATGAACATTTGGATTTTCTAATGGAGATCCTCCAAACTGGTTTTACTACAGCAGGTTAATCAATGTGGGCTTCAGTTTACAACTATTTGCAGCAAGCGTAATACTAGAGTATTTATCATTGACAACTAATGCGATGTAATCTCGAATAACCTGCTATTGTTAGTTATAGTTAGCAGCCATTGTTTCAATTCCATTTATTCTTCTAGCCTATTCTCCGAACGAGTTAATTAAATCACTGCCTACTAAACTTTACCCATGGCTACTACTTGCTCATTGAAATATAAACGATTACTGAATGCTCATTGAAATATTCATTAGTTTACCTATCAATCACTAAAGCTAATTCCGTCTCTACAGTTGGACAAAAGTGTCTACGTGGTGGATGATATAGCAAACAAAATGTACACGTTATTTAAAAATAACCAAATAGGATTTGATTTTTCTAAATAGCCAAACATACCTACGTGAATACGGTAATGGAACCATATTTCTTCTCCCTTCTCCAATTGCACCCGAATTGAAAATCAAACTCCTCCGTCGAAACTGAAATTGTCGTCGACCGTCGAAATTGATAATCTCTGTCCACCGAAATCGATCTTCCCCAAATTGTATTCCTCCCCAATTCCAATCGTTGGTAAGTTCTATCTTCATTGTTAAGCGCCAAATCGTGAACCCTAGATTTTTCTTTCACTTCAAACATAGCCAAATAGATATAAAAGATTTAGCCACGAAACTGAAATGATATTCTTGTCTTCATTGTAAGGAACATGGGGGACCCAATCGAAAAAAATGTAGTAGAAGAATCGCTTTTACAGACCATGGAGGAGGGACCACAAGGTAAATTATTTACAATAATTTTGATGAATTCTTCAATTTTTTATTACATATGTCGGAGACATGTCTTGAGTTTTTCTAGCTGAGGTCATTGATTCTCATAGAACACGTGGCTGAATGTGAGTTTCGTGAATTTTTTTTTTCGATACAGCTCAAGAAGAGAAAGAGATATCGAATGAATGTTAGTTAATTGATTCTGATAATGAGGTTAACGATGATGATTTCCTCTATGATTAGCATGTATCCAAGCATATTGAGAGTGGATTACATGTAGACCCTATACTTGAACTTGATGTTGGAGGGGAAGAAGAGAAAGGTTCTGATGAGTTATATTGCCCAATTGCCCAAGTGAGGAGGAACTTCATACTGATTATTCTTTTAGTGAAGAGAATATTTATCACTTTCCTTTGTATAATCCTGAAAAGGGGAACTTCAACCCACAATTGGAGGTTGGAAAGGAATTTAAAAACATTGAGGAGTTTAGGCAAGCTGTGATGAATCATGGGATTGCTACTAGATGTAATTTGAGGTTTAGACTGAATAATGAGTTTAGAGCACAGGCTATATGTAAATTAGGGTGCAAGTGGAAAATATGGGCTTCTTGGAATAAAAAGAATGGTTGTGTACAAATAAAGTCAACAAACTAAAAACATACATGTGTAAGGGACAGAACAAATAGGCATTACACTGCAAGGTATATAACAGATAGTTATTTAGACACTTTCAAAGTTGACCCTGATTGGAAGTCTAAACTTATTATGAAGGTTGTAAAGGATAATTTAAAGTTGACAATTAATAAAGTTACAGCTTGGAGGGCTAGAAGATATGCTAGGTTATTAATGCAAGGATCTTATGAGTATCAGTTCGGTATGCTTAGTCTTTTGCAGCTGAGATTTTGTGAACCAATCCTGGGTCTACATACATAGTTGCCATGCATGAACTAAAGTTTCAAGGTATATACATTTGTTTAGAAGCTTGCAAAAGAGGCTTCTTGTCAGGTTGTAGGCAACTTTTGGGATTAGATGGGTATTTCTTGAAAGGGACATTTGGAGGTCAGATGCTTGTAGCTATGGCATTAGATGTCAATGATTGCATTTACCCAGTAGCATATGCAATAGTGGAGAGTGAGAATGCTACTACTTGGAAGTGGTTTCTACAACACCTGGGTGAAGATTTGAAGATCTTGAATAGTAATGATTGGACCTTTATGACTGATAGACAAAAGGGTCTATAGAATGTCATAAACGATTTGTATCCCGAGGCTGAACATCGTTTTTGTGTCAGATATATATATATATATATATATATATAGTAATTTCTTCAGGACCAACTTTAAGAGTTTAACTCTGAAAGACTACTTATGGAGGGCTGTCAAGTCGACGACAGTCGTTGATTGGAATTTTTGGAAGACTAGATTGAAAATGATGAGTAAGGCTTACTTTATGACAAAGGAGAAGAGTGACATACTTTTGAACAACCTATGTGAAGTTTTCAATAATGTGGTATTTGAAGAAAGGGAATAATCCATATTAACAATGTTAATTGACTAGCACATAAGCTTCATGAAGAGGATACAAGCAACGAGGGATAAGATGAGAAAGGTAACTGGACTTTTATGTCCTAAAGTCCAACAAAAGCTTGTGAAGAGTTGTAAGTTAGCAGATGGATGTGAGGTGTATTGGTCTGGCGGGGCACAATCTTATGTGAAATGTCCAAGTGGAGAATTTGTTGTCAATCTACATAATAAGATGTGTGCTTGTAGGAGATGAGATTTGTCAGGGATTCCATGTGGTCATGCAGTTGTTGCAATTTTAGCTAGAATGGGAGAGCCTTGGAGGTACGTGCATGAGTGCTATAGAGTTAGCACGTATCTTAGTTGTTACGAGAATATCTTTTATCCAATTAATGGAATAAAGTTATGGCCTTCGTTTGATGCCCTTCCAGTCAAACCACCAACTTGGATTGTGTCTAAACGGGGAAGAAAACAAAAGAAGAGAAGGAGACAAGCAGAGGAAGATGTCATCACCTATGTCGGATCCCAGGGTAAGCTGAAGAAGAGAGGTATAATAGTAATTACTTGTAGTGTTTGTGGAGGAGCATGCCACAACGTGAGGTATCATTAGAAGGTTGACTCAGCACGTGAGGTTTGTTTAGAGTTCAAAGTCGATGTTTATTTCCTTTTCTTGTTCAACTAATATGGTAAATGGAAACACTATCTGTGCTCATTTCAGGCTTGGTATGAGAGTGTTATAAATCTTGCAAATGAAGATAGGCAAGCCACGTTGTGAGTGATAACTCACGGGGTAATCGAAACTAAGCAAATATTTTTTCAAATTATTCAAACATTTTCCCTTGCATAAATGATATCTAACCTTCCTTTCGGGTCAAACTAGTGCCTAGGAGGCCACCGAGCAATACAGCCATTGAAGTGCAACCAACACCAAAATCTAATTTCCAGTTCATGCCTACACCTAGCATTGGTATAACATGTGCTTCCCAATTCAACAACTATGGTCCTCCACTAAATCAGCCAGGTAGTTCAACAATGGAGGAAGCTCTTTCGCAGATGCAAACTATAAGTATTCCACTTGAATCCTTGGTGGAGGATCTGCAGGATATAAAGAACCAAGAAAAAGCAAGGAAGAGGGCAGCCATGATAAAAAATAAAAGGGTCGTTCGAGGGTCAGTTGCATTTGCACCACCAAGAACGAAGAAAAATTCAGCCACCCAGTAGCTGGAAATGTTTTGTTTCTTTTTGTGTAAAGTTACTGGAAATGATCCTTTTGTAATACACTAGATCAGACATGATCTTTTTGTAATAGACATAAATTGTTTTGGTCATTTTGTTTGATTCAAATACAAGTTATGAACCCTGTGAATTGGTTAGAACCATTTCTATTGCAATTATAGTTTGTGAAGAGATTCTTTGAACAGGTAGTAGTGATGGAAATTGAGCAACATAAACATGGCCAATTCACATTGAACAGGTAGTAGTGATGGAAATTGAGTTCAATCAAATTAAAACTAACTTATATCTCCTTGATCACATAAACAATGGTAGTTGATGCTTTAGGAAACTTAATCAAGCATAAATTGATGCTTTAGAAACAATTGTAGCTGATGCACACTGATTTGGAAATTGACGAGCTCTTTTTCGGACACGAGTATATTTACAAGTATTCTAGCAGCCTTGGTTTTTGAATTCATTGGTTCATTGTGAATAGTCCGTGTGAACATATGGTCGACCATGATTTGGACGAGAGTCAGAGAAGCCTTTTCCACCACAATGGTCTTGCCTTCAGGTCCAAGAACAATTTCCCTAAGATAATTTTCCATTTCTATTCTCATTCTCATCTCTTCAGTACCTGTTCATTTAACAACAGCAACAACACAAGAACACCAGGAAAAAAGAAAAAATCAGGGGAGAGGGAAGGAGAAAACTTATGCTTCAAGCATTATCATTCATTTCTTACAGCCATATGACCACAATAGCAAGAAAAGGCCACGATTCTGAGATGTGGATGAAGAGAATTCCATGGCGAATTGAAGACAATGTTCTCCTAGGGTTGGAGAATTGGGGATTCATTGTAATTTCAATGGAGGGTAAGTTTTTATCCAATGTGTAGTTAACTAACGTCGTGTATTGCCATGTAATTTTTCCATCCGTCACGTAGACATTTTTGTCCAGCTTTAGAGACGTAATTAGCTTTAGTGATTGATGGGTAAACTGATGAATAGTTCAGTCAGCATTGAGTAACCATTAATATTTCAGTGAGCAAGTAGTAACCTTGGGTAAAGTTTAGTGGGCAGTGATTTAATTAACTCTTCTCCGAACTATTCTTTCAATCTTAGGATCAAATGGTAATTATTCAAAACTTCTCGATCCTCGTATAAACAAGTGAAACACCAACAAAAAATAAAATAAAATAAAGAAGTCTAAATTAAAATCAAGGTTAATAATAATAATAATAATAAATTTAATGAATCCTCGTTAACAGCATCGAAAACTTGTTGACATAATTATGCCGCAAGCATACAATGCCAAGTTTTAAAGTATAATAATGAATTAGGATGTCGACCCATAGAGATTGATAATTAAATTTCTACTAAATGCTATAATCAAAATAAACCTCACTTCATCTAAATAACCAACTTAATAGGATTACTAAAATTTAACTAGATCTAAATTGAGATTTTAGATAAATCAACGGTGGAATGTCAAATCTTAAAGAGTAAACAAGATGAGAAAAGCCTAAGGATTTTGAATTCATTAAGTTTTATGGTTCTTGGTAAAAAGGTTCAAAGGAATTTCATTTTTCTCTTGAAACATATAAAATCCTAGATTGTGTTATTCTTTGATCACATCTAAAATTCCCTCTTTCAAGTGCTGAATTCTAAATATGAAATAAATCAATTAATGGTCAGTTAATTAAAAGAATTAAGGGTAAAGTAACAAAAATAAAACTTCAAGGGGATATATTGAACTCAAGATAGTACCAAATTAAGATTACATCAATCCCCCACGTAAATTACTTAGTTCATGACCGAAAAAGAAATAAAACTCAAGTTCATAATCATAAACGTGGAGAAAAAGAAAAAGAAAATATGTTTTAAAGTTGATTCAATCTTTCTTCTAGTAGTCTATTCTTTCTTCTCTTCAAATAGCCATCCAAGAAGAGTCCTCAAAAATGCTCTCAAAGATTCTATTTATAGCTTCCTCAATGTCTATCTCGAATTAGGGTTAATTGGGCTTCATTCGGTTCAATTAATCCATTTTGGCTGCAACACAGCGTAGTGTGGCGCCTAGGCTCTACATTTTTTTGTCCATATTTTCTTACATTTATAGCGCGGAGGTGTTGTTGGTATAGCGCCTAGGCACTACAATTTCTGTCCATTTTCCTTCTATTTTGTTGAAATTTAAATGAATATTCTGAATTGATAAGAAGCGAATGGTGTGGAAACTTAATTCATTCAATTGGAAATGAAAAATTAACTTTACAAATGAATGGAAGAAGCCTATATATACAATTTCTAACTATCAAACCGAAATCAGAAAAGGTGAATTGACATAAATAGCACTATGCTAATTCTAACATTTCAACACTTATCCTAAAGATGGCAAGTGTATGTTTAACACTTCAATCTTGCCAAGTAATGAAGTAAATCTTGATCCATCTAATGATTTAGTCAGTAAGTCTGCCAATTGCTGCTGAGAAGCCGTATGTAGCATCTTAACTTCATTAGCCTAAACCTTATCCCTCACCAAATGACAGTCTATTTCTATGTGCTTGGTCTTCTCATGAAAAATAGGGTTACTTGCTATGTGTATAGCCGACTGATTGTTTCAAAATAACAGAGTAGGTCAGGTGTGAAGAATGCCTAAGTCATTTAATATGTTCTTCAGCCATGTAAATTCACAAACTGCAGCAGCCATTGATCTATATTCTGCTTCAGCTGAGGATCTTGACACGATATGCTGCTTTTTAGACTTCCATGACACTAGAAAATTCCCAAAGAATATGCAATAACTCGTAATAGATGAGGCTATTTTGGTGACTGGAGGAATTGGCTCAAGAGTTGTACAGCATAGGACAAGTCTGGCCTAGTTATTGTTAGGTACAAAATTCTTCCTACAAGCCTCCTATAAACACTAGGATCAGCAATAGTCTCACCTTCATCCTTCCTCAACTTCAGATTATATGGTAAGGGGCTGTTTGCCAGCTTAGCACCAAGATATCCAACATCAGTTAGAACACCCAACACATATTTTCTTTGGCAAATGGATATTCCTGTTGAATTCCTTGCCACTTCAAGACCTAAGAAATATTTCAAGATTCCCAAGTTTTTCAGCTTAAATTGCTTATTTAGTTCAGCCTTGAACTGTTCAATGTAAGTCAGATTATTTTCCCCAATTATTATGTCATCCACATATATCAAAAGATTGGTAAATGAGCAGCCATCTATTTTGCTAAACAAGGAATAATCTGATTTTGACTACCTGAAGTCCTGTGACAGAATGTAAGAAGTGAGTTTCATATTCCATTTTCTTGAGGCTTGTTTCAACCCATAGATAGACTTGTTTAGCCTACAAACCAGCTGTTCACCATGCTTCTCCTGCTACTCATAACCTGGAGGCATAAGCATATAGACCTCCTCATCTAACTCACCATAAAGTAAGGCATTATTGATGTCCAATTGGTGAAGATACCATTGCTAAGTGGCTGCAACTGCCAATAGAGTTTTAACAGTTACTAGTTTTGCAACAGGGGAAAATGTTTCTTCATAGTCTAACCCAGCCTGTTGAGTGAACCCCTTGGCTACTAGGCGTGCCTTCTTCCTTTCTTTTGTGCCATCAGAGTTCATTTTAACTTTGAAGACCCACTTATAAGCAACATGGGTCTTATGATCAGGAAGTGTCGTAACATCCCAGGTATTGTTGGAGACTAATGCATGATATTCAGCATCCATGGCTGCAACCCAATCAGGATGTTGTTATGACTCAACAAAGTTTCTAAGCTCAAAAGCAGTAGACAAAACCAAAGTATAACTTCTGCGATTGAGGTTCAACATATCATAACCTAAATAATTCTCAATGGGATACTGCTTGCCACACTCAGGACCTTTCTTCATGGAGTCTAATTGAGGGATTGGCAACTTAGTCATGAGATTACAGTTATAATCTTGTAAGTATAAAGGGGCACGTTTTGGTCTAGTAGATTTTCATGCAGGTATGATGGGAGGTAAAGAATGATCTGCAGATAAAGTTTTGATGGATTCTATAGGTAAAGGACGAGAAATAGTGGGAGAGGATGGAACTGGATTTGGAGAATTAGGATGAACTGAGATGTCTGGGTTGTCTGAAATAGACATTGGAGTAAACTTATCTATATTTGGGACAGATGATAGGAAACAGAACAGAATGAGGTTCAGTGATAGTATCAGATTTAGATAAGGAAGCAAGGAGGGTAGGATGATGAAAAGGAAAGATATTCACAAAATGAAACATCTCTGAACACAAATATAGTCTTGGTTTTGAGATTGAAAAGTTTATAGGCTTTCATTCCAAATGGATAGCCAATGAAGATACATGGAACGGCCCTAGGATCGAATTTGGTTATATTTCTCTTCAAGGTTGAGGCATAGCAAAGACTCCCAAAAACTTAGAGGTGGTTGTAAGAAGGTGTGATTTTGAATAGCATTTCATAAGGAGATTTGTTATCAAGCAGATGGGTAGGTATTCTGTTTATAATGTGTGTTGTTGTGAGGACACANTTCAAGGTTGAGGCATAGCAAAGACTCCCAAAAACTTAGAGGTGGTTGTAAGAAGGTGTGATTTTGAATAGCATTTCATAAGGAGATTTGTTATCAAGCAGATGGGTAGGTATTCTGTTTATAATGTGTGTTGTTGTGAGGACACAATCACCCCAAAAAGTATTAGGTAAATTAGCTTGGAATTTAAAGGCTCTAGCAATGTTAAATAGGTACTCGTGTTTTCTTTCAACCACACCATTTTGCTGTGGTGTTTCAACGCAACTGAGCTATTGGATAATGCCGTTGGAAAGGTAAAAATCAGTCATTTTAAACTCCAACCCATTATCAGATCTGATAGTGTTTATGTTACATTGAAAGTGAGTTTGAATAAGATGATAAAAGGATTGAATGAGAGTTCTAGTCTGAGATTTGTTCCTCATAAGATAGGTACATGTCATTCTACTTTAATCATCAATAATAGTTAGAAAGTATTTTGAACCATCTAGGGAAGTGACAGAATAGGAACCCCAAATGTTACAATGGATGATTTCAAATATTCGTGAAGCTCTAGTATCACTCTTAGGAAAAGATAACCTATGTTGTTTGGCTAAGGGGCAAACAATACAATGTAAATCCTTATTGACTTCAATGTTAGGAATAGATTTATGCAAAAGAGAAAGTTTGGAAGCAAGCAAATGCCTTAATCGACAGTGCCAAATATCAATATTCATTTTGACATTTGTACCATCAATGGTATTACAAATAGGAGTAGATTTATTACATTCAAAAGGAAAGCTAGAACTAAAAATAGCAACAGATTTTCTGATGTTGGAGTTATTAGAACCAGGTTTGAGTAGGTGATGGTGTGAAGGTTGAACACTGATTTGGGACTGAGGTTGTTGAAAATGGTATAGTCCATGCTTAAGTTTTCCTTCCCAAATCGTCTTCCATGTTGAAAGATCCTGAATAAAGCAAGAGTCATGGAAAAACATCAAATAACAATTATGAAGAAGTATCAATTATCTGACTGAAATTAAGTTGAATTTAAATGATGGCACCATAAGCACATTGCTCAAGCATAAAGTGGGAGACAACTTCACTTTGCCAATGTGAGTGACTTAAACCGCATCACCATTAGGCAATCTCACAGAAGCCCCAATAACAATAGTCACACTATTTAAATGCTTGACAGAATACACCATGCGTTCTGAAGCACCAGTATCTATGATCTAATTATCTGCTACTGAGGTATTATTGAACTGAATTTGATTACCTGAGAAAACAAATGAATCAGAATCTACGGAGGGAGATACATGCACATCCTGAGACTGCTGATTCTGAGTAATTTGACTTTTCAATTAAGGCATTAGCATAGCTAATATCTGCTGGCACTGATTTGGAGTAATAGTGAGATGTGAAAGAGAGTTTAATATTCCGGAAGTATCACTATGAGTTGTTTGGCCATGATGTGCTTAGCTTACAGCATTAACAATTGGAGGTTTCCCTTGGCTAGCTTTATGGTTGGGAGGATAGCCAATTAGCTTGTAACATTTCGTTTTGATATGGCCAAGCATACCATAGTAACTGCAAACAGGTCTCTCTCTTTTTTGAGAAGGATTACCAAAACTAAACCTCTGTATAGCTTTATTAGTAAATGAACAGCATCATGTGTTTCTTTTCTATTAGCAACTATTTCCTTTTGCCTCTTATCTTGTAACACGAGAGCAAATGCCTTATTCAACGAAGGCAATTGATCCATCAGCAGGATCTGACCCCTAACACCAGCAAAATGGTAATCTAAACCCATGAGGGACTGCATCATCTGATCCTCATGTTTATATTCTGTATTATTAGCAACATGCCTATAATTCTCCAATTCCTCCCATAGTCCTTTGAGCCTATTAAAATAGGAATTAACCGAATTGTTCGTCTGAGAGATTGAAGCAATTTGCTTATTCAATTCATAGATTCGAGGTCCATTCCCCTAACTGTACCTATCACGGAGTTCAATCCATACATCTCTTACTGAATCCTTGTGCATCATACTTGGATAAAGTTCCTTAGGAATCGAATTGATGATCCAAGAGGAAACTACATGATTGCACCGCCTAAAAGAGTATACAAATGATCATCCTGAGAAGGTTTTGTGATAGATCTATCAATAAAACCTTCTTTATTTTTAACGCTGAGCACCATGGTTGCTGCTCTACTCCATGTCGTATAATTTTCTTCAGTAAGAGTAACTAAAATCAATTGCATTCCAGTATTATCTCCATAGTGAAGATAGTAAGGGCTGCTATGATACCATGTTGAAATGTAAATGAATATTCTGAATTGATAAGAAGAGAATAGCGGGAAAACTTAATTCATTCAATTGGAAATGAAAACTTAACTTTACAAATGAATGGAAGAAGCATATATATACAATTTCTAACTATAAACCGAAATGAGAAAAGGTGAATTGACATAAATAGCACTATGCTAATTCTAACATTTCAACATATTTAGCATGTTTTCAAGTCCTTGCATATGCAATTCATATGATCATCACTCCTTGTCTTCCTAATTACTCCAAAACATTTCACCTAACCTACAACAAAACACAAAAACACACATTAAAACATCCTAAAACTCTTAAGACCAAACAAAAATCAAGTTTAAAAGCATTATCCATTGTCTATGTGGCGACTAAAAGTCGATTGATGAGGGTGTTTTACATGCTTTTAAACTATATAAAATATTGTTAAATAAGTGATATCTACTAAGTTAGTTTAATTAAGTTAGCTTTATGAGAAATCACAATTTGGATGCATTTAGCAAAGAAAGGTGATTTTGAGCTTAAATAGAGTTGATTCGGAGTGATTTGATGCTAAGAAGTGACTCGAATTGAACCAAAATGAAAATTCAAGGTCTAAATTGAAAAGAAAGAAAATAATCGAGCCTTGAGAGGCAAGACTATACCTATGTGATCGCAATGAAGCAACTATTACACCAGCATGTTCAAAGGCTTAATCATTCGATCGCAACACATTACACCATGTGATTGCAAGGTTGTCCGACATAGAAAATCACTACGCCAAAAATAGCCATTTGCAACACTAAAAAGTCAACATTTGTTGATAAATGTTGCTAAAAAAGTCTTTTGGCAACATTTTGGTGAGTAAATGTTGCAATTGGTTAATATAAATGAGCTTTTGAACGTTTTTTAGAAAATTGTTGCGATAAACCCCTTTTTGCTACGTTTATTAAACGTTGCGGAATGATTTTCTTTCGCAACATTTTTTAAACGTT
>CAIGRR010163593.1:0-16327 GCA_903798365.1 Fraxinus sp. 1973-6204
TGGCGTGTAGATATACTTCATCCCAAGGAAGGTCTCTTCTATGACCAGGTACGAGCGATCTTACGGACGAGGAGGAGTAACAGGCATAACGGGTCTTCAGCCTTCTGGTCGGTCAGTGTGCTTATCCCGAGGAGTATGTGTCTCGTCAGGATGAATGAGGCCACATGTCCTCGGGACATGTGCTCGAGCTCGGTCATAAATGGGTATCATCAGGTTCAATACTTCAATCATGTTCACTCCCCGTTCACTCATATGTTTTTGTATGAATAAAGCTATACGTATCGGCCCTGGTTCACAAGTTTTACAGGCATTTAAAAAAAGTTGAAGTGTGAATTGTGAAAGAAAAAAACAGATAGAAAAAAGGAGGGAAATGAAAATGAACGACCATTCGTTTGAAAGGACAAAATATTTGTAAATTCATTAAATTTCTTATACTTTTGTCTTAATTTTCAGGATCATTATAGGATGTCAAACGAAAATCGAAATATTATATTTTTAATACTATTTTAAAGTGTTCATGAGCTAGTTTTTCACATCTTTAACGACGTAAAAAACGATCAGTCGTAGCAAATGATACAACACATCAAAATAGGTAGTTTCAAACTAATATTTTTGAGAACTTCGATAACATGCTAACTTCAAAAAAAATTCGACAATCATACGCTAATCGAATCAATAAATCGCCTACATCATCTTAAAACTCGTTTCGAAAACTATATCATAGACATATCGAACGATCTAAATGAAGATCGAAAATAGTTAAACATGCGTCAAACATGTGTGTTAAAAGGAAATGTATAACTCTTTTTTTTCTTTAAATTTTTTTTCAATTATTAATGTTTATTATTTTAGCACGACAAATTTCTCAATATAATTTACATCATTTAATTAGGAAAATTTACATGAGGTATGACGTAAAAAAATCGGATGCAAAATGACGTCATTTAAAATGTGATTTTTAAATTTTTCGTAAATGATCGAGAGACGATATTTTACATTAATGTAAAAAATTTGACATTAATGTCAAAAAGACGTCATTTAAAAAAATTTAAATTTTTTAAAATAGCGTTAAAAAATTTATTAGATTTATTTAAAAATTTTATTTTTAAAATGATCGAGAGGAAAAAGTAACATTAATGTAAAAAAATTCCAAAAAATGATTGAAATATTTTCTAGGAATTTTTGGGATGTAAAAATAATTGAGAGAAAAAAGTAGTATAACAATTCATACCCTGTATAAAGTAATAAAGATTTTATTAAGAAATTTTACATTCGACTTTTTTTTTTTTACATCATATGCCATATAAGATTTTCTATTAAAATAATGTAAATTATTTTGAGAAATTTGTAACGCAAAAATAATAAATATTAATAAAATAATTGAAAAAATTTAAACAAAGGAGTTATACGCCTCATTTTAACACACAAATTTGGTGCACGTTAAATCACTTTTGATGTTCATTTAGATCATTCGTATATCTATGATGCAGCACTCGAAACGAGTTTTGAGATGACTTAGCGATTATTGATTCGACTAGCGTACGATCGCTAAACTATTTTTAAAGTTAGCATGTTATCGAACTTTTTGAAATACTAGTTTAGAACTATCTACTTTGACGCGTCGTAACATTTGTTACGATTAATCGTTTCACGCTTCATTAATAATGTGAAAAACTAGACCGTAAACACTCCGAATGATATCGAAAATATAATATTTTAATTTCGTTTGACGTCCCGTAAAAATCTCAAAATTGAGACAAAAAACAATAAAAAATTGTAATGAATTTATAAACATATTTACTCATTTTCATTCCCCCCCTCTTGTTTTTCTTTTAAACAAGTGTCATACCTTGTAAACCAAACCCTGTACGTCTAGCATAACTGGATTGTTCATGTATACAGTGAAATGAACAAAATAAAACAAAATATAAAATATAGATTTGCTAGTGACAAACTCAATGACAAATTGGACAGTTTAAAAAAATGCAACACCCAATCAGTTGTTGCTACCCCATCTTGTCAATTAATTTTCTATCAATCACTCTGACCAAACAGCATTATTCGGTAAAATAATATAAGAAAGACTGTAAGTAGGCTCGGACGTGCACATTCGAAGCGTAAAATGCTCATTCTGTCTAATAATATTATTATTAAGTTGACTAGACTTCCTTGATTAAAGCCATTAAATTCTTACACAGTCAATAATTAATTATTGTTTTCACTAGTAATAATAGAGTTATTTGGTATAATTAACATGCAATTTGATCGGTAAAATCAAATCAATTATACGTAGCAGATGAGCTGCTCTGCTTATTTAAGTAATAATATAGCGCACGCGCACGTGTAGGCTCAAGGAGGCCACGTGCCATGCTCGAGCAAGCCACGTGCACATGACATGCCATCCGGCATCACGTGCGGACAAAATCTACCTACGGCATGAATTGAACCTCCATTTCCTCTGTTATTTCCCAACATGATTTGCATGCATCACTCTTTAACATTAAAAAATTAGCACTCAAGCTCTTCCATGCAAAAATAAATTTAGAAAAATTCATAAATTATTTGTAAAATGATGAATTAATTTTTTTACAAATACTATTTATCTAGAATTTGTATTGTTGGCGATCCTTCCATTAATTGAGATTTTTTTACGAAATTAGTAAAAGGGTCCATAAAGAAATACATTATCCCTTAAAACATGTCGGACCGAGGTGAAACCTCATTTAGGTAATTGTCGTCATTCTAAGAAAACATCATCATTATTGATTTTATTAGATGATGTCATCACTTCTCTTACCCATGACAGATCAATCAAAAGTCCGCAATGATGAGTTCATTGAAGTCATCTTTGAGTGCAATGATGACCTGGAAAAACCGAACTCTTCATCCACTCAAATTCATAAAACAGGATATAATGGCGCACACATTGAGGGAAAAACATTGCGGACGATGTGATGTTGGACGGCCAAACTACTTGATTGGAGGCTATAAATTGATGCATAATGGTTCCTTCAAGGATCAGACAAGGATATGTCAATATACTTTCTAAAAGAGTTGCAATGAATATCATTTACTTCATTTTTGCTATTCATGTTGATGACATCCTACAAATAACCCATTACGTTAATCAAAATTGACTTCATCATTATTGAACGTTAACAGTTTAGCATTAGAAGAAAGACTTTGTAGAAAATAGTTCACATCTCCCTTAAAAACTTCCATTACGTAACCTACCTAAATACAATCACGACTCACATTTCGGCCTCCATAAATCATTCCCGTACGAATCCCCACGAACCAACATCCCACAAAATTTCTTGAGGAGAAATGAATATGTCGAGGGTGGCTACTTTCAACTTACTACCATGAAGGAAGCCATAAAGCGTCTAACTAACGCTATACAAAGAATAGAGCAAAAGCAGGCCACCATTGCCCCATGGGTTGAAATTACGGTGAAACCCTTTGCGAGAGAAAGAATTGGGCGACCTACAATCTGAAAAAAAAAGTTTACACGTCTCAAGAGGAGAGTCTTCCAAAAGTAGAACCCGTAAAGTAAGGACTTCCCTCCACCAGCGAAACTAGCAACCAAGAAGGCAAGAAGCATTTTTGACAAACTAGGTACACAACGTTCACTAATGCCCAAAAGAAAACAACTTAGCCTTGATAAAAAGAACCCACAAAATGAAAAAGCGATGAGCCAAAAATAAGCCAACTAAAGAAACGAATAGCTGACCTGGAGGCTAGAAACAAGGGATGATGAAGGAATACTTCACCAATCGCTTCTTTCCTTTTATGGAGGACATACTAGCTAAACCATTGCCTAATAAACTAAAGATGCCCCAGCTTGTTGGATATTAAGGAAAGGGTGATCCTCTCAGTCACTTGGATAAGTACACATCATGGAAGAAGCTGCAGGGAACTAGCAATTTCATAATGTCCAGGGTTTTTCCCTTGATCGTAGGAGATAAAATATAAAGATGGTTTAGAAAGTTGTCTCAGAGATCAATTAAGAAGTAGACATACTTTACGGACGCATAATCATTCTTGGCCTAGTTCATGGGTTCCAGAGCCAAAACCTCGCCCAAAAAATGATTAGTAAGTATAAAACAAGAACGAAGTGAATCCCTAAAAAATTAATTCAATAGGCACAACAAACAAACCATGGATGTAGAAAAAATCACAAATTCTGGTGGTCCGTACATGAAGATGGGCCCAAGACCTACCATGAATTCCTGAACCAAGTTGAGAAACACATAGGTACATAAGAAACAACCTCAGATCATGAGAAGGGAAAGATAGAATTGCATGACTCAAGTTGGATAAAGGATAAAAAGTTGGATAAACAACCCATACCCAAAAGGAGAAAAGACAGAAATGATACAGAACGACCTCACCTATATCCAGAGAGATTATAAGAATATCACCCTCTGAACACCACCTTGGAATGGCTGTTTATGCAAGTAGGGGATAAAAAGGTTTTTCGTAGACCTCTCATCTAAATAAGAACTTAATTAGAGCCAATAAAAATAAATAATGTAGATACCATAGATCAACAGGCCATAACATAAACGAATGATCGATTTAAATGAGTAAGTGGAGATCTTAATCAAACAAGGCCAACTATGAGAGTTCGCAGCTAAACAAAGGAAAACAACCCAAACACCTCATATACAGCTAACTCATCTTCATCAACATGCGAATCCCCAACAAAGTCTCCCAAGACCACCAGCAAGGAATCTCTTATCTAGAGCTAAAACTAGAACGCCAATAGGTGGGAATCAATGTACAGAAGGATCTAAAAGAGAGCCTCGCAAGTGGGCTAGATATGTAAGTGTCTGCAAAATTATGAGATATGACGACATAAGACTGACCTCATAGCACGGTAATACCTTGAATGGTTCAAATTTGTAGAAGAAGATTCTTATCGTGTGCTGAAAAACCAATGTGATACATTGGTAATCACCATGTGTATGGTTGGAATTAGCATATGTCAAACCCTAGTAGACAATGGAAGTCCTGTCGACGTCCTATACTCCAAAACTCTGGAGCAAATGGGAGTCCCAGAAAGGTACTTACTACCTTATGCCGGAGATTACAAGCTTCACGAGTAGCTCTATTGAAGAAAGAGATCAAATTATCCTAATGGTTGAACTTAGGGACATGCCCTGTCAAAGGAGGACCAATGCTAATTTCGTTGTAGTTGACTTACCTTCCAGCTACAATACGATTTTAGTGATGCCTATTCTGCATGAGCTAAAGGCCGTCACTTCAATTTACTATTATTGTATGAAGCTCTCTACCCCTGATGGTGTGAGTGTCATGCGAGGAGAACAAGTTGAGGCAAGATCGTGCAACATTAACCTACCTAAGTCAAGAGTAAATATGTTATAAGGCGAACAAGTCAACCATGCGGAAAGTCATGTTTAAAAAACCTATTTCAGTTGACCTAACTAAAACAAGTATCACATAAAAACATCATAAGATGCCTGAAGATGACCATTTATCTTTTGACGAGTTAAAAACTAACCCACCTCCTAATCCAGGCATCCTGGTCATTACATTACCTATTACTGGAGCCAATGTATGAAAAGCACTAGTTGATAGAGGCAACTCTCTCAACATCCTCTATGTCAACACTCTAAAATCAATAAGAATTTCATTTCATTTCCTACAACACTACTCAAATCGAATCTTGGGATTACATGGAGCTTTGATAATGCCTAAAGGCAAGATCAAACTCATTGTTGATGTTGGCAAAATACCTCGGAGGGCTTGAACTACAGTTGAATTTTTTTTCCACCTCACCTTACGATACAATCATTAGACAACCTCTCATCTTTCATCTAAGGGACAATGTGTGAATGTATCATTATTGACTTAAATTCCCAACTCCTTATACTGTATGAGAGATTGCTAAAAAATGTCGAATGATGCACTGCCCAACCAGGTCTAGAATTTATACAACCTCTGCCCAACATGGAGTACATATGTCCTACGTGGTAGAGCTTAACCTCGAACCACTAAATCTAAGGATAAAACTCAGGGAAAGATGAGGAGAGTCGTGGAAGAAAAACTAGATAAATTTCAAGTAAAAAAGGCCAACCCCTAGCGATAATTCAAAATTGGTCATGAACTACCACAACCACTACGAGCTCAACTAATGGAACTCTTCCAATGAAACCTTGATCTCTTCGCCTGGAGTCATGAGGATATGGAGGAAAATGATACTAAACTTTCCTACCATCGAATAAATATTGACCTTTCAGTTCGGCTAAAACATCAAAGACGTTCATTAATCTTGAAAGATATGAAGCTTTAAACAAAGTGGTGGGAAAACTACTCCACAATAGTTCATTCATGAGGCTGTCTACCTAAAGGGGATCGCTACTCCAATTCTGGTCAAGAAAAGTAATGGAGACTGGCCTGCATAGACTTCACGGACCTTAACAAAGCATATTCTAAAGAATCTTTTCCTTTCCCAAGGGCAGATCAAATAGTTGACGCCACTATCAGACATTAGTTGCTTAGCTTTATGGACGCGTACTCAGGTTACAACAAGATTTTCATGTACTAACCTGATCAAGAGCACACTTTATTCATAATAGACCGTGGTCTATATTTTTACAAGATGATATCATTTGACCTAAAAAATACTGGGGCCACATACCAACATCTTGTTAATCCCATGTTGCCCATCTAATAGGCAAGACCATGGAGGTATACATCGACAACATGCTGGTTAAAAACATCTCTGCCAAAGATCAAGTAGAATAATTATCAGAAATGTTCGAAATCCTTATGAAGTACAAAACTCGATCCCCTCAAGTGTGATTTTGGGGTAAACTCTGACAAATTTCTTGGTTACATGGTAAATCATTAAGGAATTGGAGCCAATTCGGAGAAAATATGGGCCATTATTGCAATGAAAACACTTACACAACCCAAGAAAATCT
This sequence comes from Fraxinus sp. 1973-6204, assembly GCA_903798365.1. Taxonomy (NCBI): domain Eukaryota; kingdom Viridiplantae; phylum Streptophyta; class Magnoliopsida; order Lamiales; family Oleaceae; genus Fraxinus; species Fraxinus sp. 1973-6204. The sequence continues at coordinate 6,954 of CAIGRR010163593.1, forward strand.
AAAATATTTCTGGAAGAATTGCAGTTTCAAGCAAATTTGTCTCCAGATCAACTGATCGTTGCCAGCCTTTTTTCAATACCCATCAAGGAAAGAAAAAACTTGGGTGGACAAAAGAGTGTCAAGAAGCCTTTAAGGAATTAAAAACACAATTATCTCAACCACCACTCCCCTCCAAGGTAAGTGCTAATAAAAAAATGTCGCTATATCTCACTATTTCTGACCACACTTTAAACGTTGTGCTGATCAAAGATGAAGACGGTGTAGAGCATCCAGTGTATTATGTTAGCAAGACCCTTCATGTTGACAAATTGCGTTATTCTCCTATGGAAAAACTATCATATGCCCGAATTATGTCGACAAGAAAGTTGTGACCATGTTTTCTAGAACATCCCATAGAGATCTTAACTAACTACCCGTTAAGACAGGTCTTGTAGAAACCAGACACCTCAGGGCGCATGGTCAAATGGGTTATTGAGCTAGGACATTTCGACATCTCAGATAAACCTTGATCTGCCATAAAAAGGACAAGCTTAGTAGATTTTATACCTGAGTTGAGTTCGAACCCCACATGAAGATCTACCAAAAGATGGTTCTTGGGAACTGTTTGTAGATGGTTCCTGTACGGTAACACGCTTAGGTGTTGTGGTGGTGTTGATTAGCCTAAATCGTTACCATTTCTTTCAGGGACTGACCTTTGATTTTGAAACCTCTAACAACGAAGCTGAGTATTAAGCTTTGATATCTAGGTTGAAGATGGTAAAAGATCTAGGAGTGTCTAAAGTGGTGGTACATAATGATTTACAACTCATAGTCAATCAAGTCAACAAAACTTTTAAAACCATGAAGAAAGGATGAGTAGTTAACTACCTTTGAAATGTCTAAAAACAACTGCAAAACTTCAAAATAGTGGAGGTAAAGCAAATATTGTAATCCTAGAACAATCACGCTAACGCTTTGGCTAGACTAACCAGTGAAGGGTGGACGAGCTTAATAGTGTTTCACCATGAAGAGTACGACACGTTGCCAGTGAAGAAGAAACGATAGCTTCTATAGCCATAGACCCTAAATCAACCTGGATGGATAAGATAATCAAATTCCTCAAAACTGGAATTAACCCCAAAGATCAAGCTGAAGTACGAAAATGAGAATGAGGTCAACTAGATATACCTTGCTAGATGACATCCTCTATTGAAGTACCTGAATGAAGGGAAGCTCTCTATGCTTTGCAAGAAATGCATGATGGAGTTCGTGACAATCATGCTGGGGGACAATCTTTAGCTTATTAAATTTTGAAACAATGATATTTCTGGCCTGCTATGAAGCGAGATGCCTTGGAATTTGTCAAAAGTGTAACAAATACCAGCGCATCATACCCGTAATTCGAGCTCCTCCATAGATGCCTTTATTGCTAGTCCAGGGTCGCTATTTAATTGGAGATAGATCTAATCAGATCAATGCCAACTGGGAAGGGTAGAAACAATTCTCTATAGTTGATATGGATTATTTTATTAAGTAGGCAGAAGCTCAACCTTTGCAAAGATAACTAAACAAAAAACAATCGATTTCTATTATTTGTAGGTTTGGTATACTACATTCGATTGTTATCAATAATGGAAAATAGTTTTGTTATGTACGACTAAGAACCTTTTGTGAAGAACTCAGCACAATGAAGCGCTTTTCCATCCCAAATCATCCCTAGGCCAATGGACCAGTAGAGACAATCAACAAAATAATCAATCATACATTGAAAGCTCGTATTGATACTCTCAAAGAAGCTAGGGCTGAAGAACTCTCTAGTGTGTTATGGTCTTATCGTACTACCTCACAACTAGTGCCAAAGAGATATTATTCTCTTTAACTTTTGGCATGGAAATAGTAATTCCATTTGAGGTAGGAGACCCTTCACTTCAGACTACGTCTTTCAATGAAGACAACAACACGAAACATTACACCTGTAACTTGACTTATTAGCGAGAAAAGAAGTTGAGCTCGGAACTATTGTCTATAAGAAAAGAAGTGCACGATATTCTTACCAGAAAGTATGAAAGAGAGAATTTGAAGTTGGCGACTTAGTATTACGGAAGATTTTTCTGGCCACAATGGAACTCAACTTTGGATCATTAGGTCCTAACTGGGAAGGATTCTACAATGTTGTCAAGATTCTCTCAAATGGCTCATACGAGCTGGAGGACATGCAATGTCACCCTCTTTGGCATCCTTGGAGCATGGAACATCTTAAGAAGTATTATTAGTAGTCTAGAGAACAATGTTAAAAGTAATATTATGTTCCCATATCTGAATAAAGTTGTAAAATTTGCTATTCCTTGGATTTACACATATTCTAAGGACCTGCTCTCTTGCAGTTTGAGATGATGTTGTAAGTGCTGCAACATTTAGCATAAATTTCTAAAACAGAAATTTTAAGGACCTACTCTCCAGCAGTCCGATATAATGTTGTAAAAACTGCAACACTTAGCATAAATATCTAAAATAGAAATTCTGAAGACATCCTCTCCACCAATTTGAGCTGTTATTGCAACTGCTGCAACTTTTAGCAAAAAAAGTTCTTGAACGAAAATTCTTAAGACCTGTTTTCCAGTAGTCCGAGTTGATATTGTAAGTGCGGCAACACTTAGCATAAATTTTTAAAGCTAAAATTCTAAGGACATGCTCTTTAGCAGTTCGAGCTAATGTTACAAGTGTTGCAACACTTAGTAAAAAATTCCAAAAAAACGTATCTGAATGACCTATTTTCTAACAGGTATCACTAATTCAAACGATATAAACCACCAGTACAAATATGAAAATTGAGAAAAAGTTAGTTAATCTCATTCCATTCAAAATGACTTTTAAAAGTTTTACATGGACCAACTTCATCAATACAAAACAATAAAAGCATAAAGAGATCACAATAAAATTTTAAATAGGCGGATGAGATACATACACTAATTATTGAGGTCGTAATAGGAATTCTTAGAACTATATTTTGTTTAACTAAGTGTAATTCACATAAAGATATGTAATTGAATTAGTTAAATATGCTCAATGAGAACTTGAGAGGGGTAAAATGAATAAAATAGAAGGATTCGATCGAGCACTACATTAGACTAGAATCTAGAATTAAAGAATTGAGGTGATCATTAGATGAACTTGTTTTACCATAATAGTCATTACGTATTCTATCAATCAGTGTTTGCAATCTTCTTATATTTTCCATTAGTTTTAGGTAGTTAGTTCATAAAAGAAAAATAATATTCACAACTATTACCATTCTTTATTTGTTTACTTTCATCAAATAAGAGTTAGAAAAAATAGATTAAGTTTGAAATATAGTCCTTGTGGGAACGATAATTCGGACTCAAAGGNTCATCAAATAAGAGTTAGAAAAAATAGATTAAGTTTGAAATATAGTCCTTGTGGGAACGATAATTCGGACTCAAAGGTCCACTATATTACTTGTTACGATATCGCACACTTGCGATACAAAAAACGCAACAATGGGTCCTCTTATCCTATCCTCAAGACTAGTATAATACTACATCAAATTCTTACCGTTCTCTTTGAAAATATACAAAGAATTAAACTGGTCCACAGAAAGCTCGAGGAAGTCCAATTTGTGCCGATGTAGTAGGCAAGCATACAACTACCTCCATCAATTAGAAAAAAAACTGTGTGGGAATGATTCCTTAGGAGGATGAGGCTTCCTAATGACGTGGGAAAATAAGAGCCTCAGCCTAGCATAATGAATAGCCATCTTTAAAGTGACGCAGCTCTTTGGAGTGTCACAAGCACGATTATCATCCGTTGGCATAAACGCCTCAACTGAACTAGGGATACTATAGTATTTCCTCTACCTCTCTAATTTTCCCCCCATTGGCCGTAGATCTTATCTTAGCACACTCCTATACTTCCCTTTAAGGTTCGGCTACACCCTCACTCTCATCTCTCAAACCTTATGTGTCCTAACAAGGTTGGGCACTAGCGGAAGGAAATAAGTACTAGCAGGATGGGCCATGGCTAAAGAAATGGGGTTAAAAACTTTGCGAACTTTGGAACTAGAAAAAGCGACGGAAGAAGAGTTAGAAGAGGAAATGGGAGAACTTATAGCTTCCTCTTGGTTATTTCCACAAGAATGGAATATTGAATCATCTGAACTCATTTTATAAGGAAAAGAAAAATGTCAAGTGTGGGAACGGAAAAGTACCTGGGATAGGTCGACCACAAGCAGACTTTTAAATAATGGACTAGAGTGGAGGAAAGCCTTGAGAATAATGAGTGATAAACCAAGGTGTCCTCACCTTCTTTTATAAAGGAAAAAAAGAGACAAATAGACACCTCTTTAGAACCATTGTATTTCCACAAGGAGAGAAATACCAAAAGTCTCCACTCAAAATAAGTAACTTTCCCATTAAGCTATTATTTGAATTTTTGGTAACCATCCCTTAATGCCTACCATGTGTTGCGTAACTACCCAACACATGACTTTGATTGCGACCTATCGAATCTACTTCTTGAACTGTCATCCTAGGAACATCTTATCAATATATATGCAGATCTCAAAATGATATCGCTTGGGATAAAGGCCATAATTTTATCAAAGAGGTGAAAAGCCTGGTCTTTGGGAAACAATTGTTGGCGATCCTTCCATTAATTGGCATTTTGTTATAAAATTTGTAAAATGGTCCATAAAGAAATACATTATCCTTTAAAACAGGTCAGGCCGAGGTTAAACCTCAGTTTGATAATTGTCGTTGTTATAAGAAAACATCATCATTATTAATTTGACTAGATGACATCATCGCCTCTCTTATGACCTATCTCAAGAGGACATGTGGCAAAGGATGACGGAAACACCTCATGACTAATCAATCAAAAGTCCATAAGAGTCATCTTTAAGTGCAATGATGACCGGAAAAACCGACCTCTTCATACACTCAAATCATAAACAGGATAAACACTGTAGATGATGTGATGTTGGAAAACAAAGCTACTCGATTGGAGGGTATAAATTGATGCATAGTTGTCCCCTCAAGGATTAGACTCAGTAGGCTTTCAATAATTATAAAAGAGTTGAAATGAATTCGTTTACTTCCTTTTTACTATTCCAGATATTGACCTCTTACAAATCACCCATTAAGTAGATCAAAATTGATCATATCATTTTGAACATCAACATATACCTATTTATAAATTAAATGGTTTATAATTCTTTCTAAATGGAGATCACAAAATTGTTGTTATCTACCGTTATCATATATTTCATACATAATACACACACAAACATATATGCTTATGTTTGGCTAATATTTTATGAACTGTTTATAAAATATCAAATTACTTTTATTCATATATTTTGTGAGGTTCACAAGTACTATTCATTTATTTTTATTAATTACTACCAATTTATAATTTAAATTGTTATTAACACTTCTCAAACAAGATTTATATCATCTATTGACTATCATGAAAATGAATTGACAAGTTATAGATGAGGCAAGTGCAAATGGACTAAACATCCTCGATGCTGCTGAAAATCTTATCTCGTGTTTTTTCTTCTTCTCCTAGCTTTTGATTTTGAACGAAGACTTTGCAAACAATTTGATGAAAGTACACCCAATAACCAGTGGCGGACCTACATGAGGCCCAGTGGGGGCCGCCGCCCCCACTCAATTTTCATATTTCCGGATTTTTCTTCAAATTTTTAGATTATTTTAGTTTTTTTTTGTCTAGGTTTTTTTAGGTTTCCAGATTTTTTTCCAAAGTTTTTTGGTTTCGCCCCCACTGAAGTTCATTTCTGGGTCCACCCTTGCCAATAAATCTTCGATGCTTAAGTTGGACACATCTCGATATATATGCATAATGTATTTACATTAACATGATAAATACAATATTTTTCATACCTCTATTATCTTTTACTTACATTTTGAAAATGGAAAAACAAAATATTTCACTTTTCTCCTCAAAAGGAGGCTTGAACTTAGTCATTGGCCGGGAAAGACTATGATGTTACCACTTGGATGAGTTCTTCACCTCTTCTTACCTCTACCCTATTGAGAGTGGGGTCTAAATTATGTGATTGGGATGTATGATTTCTTGAAGAAACTTTAAGGCAAACATGATATGGTTCAAATTTTTTTTGATGTGAATTAATCTATTGTTTTAGTCATATTCATAAATTTACCCGAGTCTAGAAAAATTGTTCATATATCTATGTTGATATAGAATATCTCAAGACTTTTCCTCGAATCTTTGTGTACATACAATAATTACGAATATATAACTTTTTTGTTTCTATATATGTTTGTATGCTCACACATTTTTGTTAGTTTTGTCAATTTTAATTTTGAACGACATATTTGTTTAAACAGTTTTTAAATGCAAAAATTCTACCAATTTTAAATTAAGGGTGTGTTTGGGCCACATTATTTTGGAAGAATGTATTCTGAAATAGTAGATTGATGAAAAATGTGTGGTTAAAAAAGAAGGAAAGATTATTGATGTGAAGGAAAATATTATTTTATTGAAAGATTGTGGTTGAAAATGAAAAAGATTGTGGTTGAAAATGAATAAAATGATGAGAATGAAAATCTTAATGTGTACCAAACAGAGGTTAAAACGATATTTTAATCACTTTCTCCGATCAATTATTCGTATAATGACAAGTTGACAACCAATTCATATATACCCAACACAAATCATGGAGCGTGTACCCCACGTCCTTCTCAACGAGTGGGAAATATTACGGTGACGCGGCACAAGATTATTGGCGAATTCGCACAAGGAGCTCGCGCCAAGGACGTTTGGTACAACGTCCAAATCAGCCAGCGTGGTAAGCAGACAACAAATCAAAAATCTAAATAAATAAAGAAAAATAATATTAAAAAACACAAAATAATAACTAATTTATTTAAATAATAAGGTTTGAATTTTGCAAATTGAAAGCCTCAACACAAGGAACAAGAAGAGAGGCCAATATATTGCAAGTGCATTTCAATGCTAGAATTTCCCCTTTGGTTTCTTCTTCAATTGATGTTAGGTGGTGGCGCGTGGTTAAATGGGCGGCGGAGAATCCGAGAAGGAGGAGGATTTGGCGGAGTTACCTCCTTGTCTTGCTGGAGTGAGACTGGTTGATGCTCCTGTTCTGTTCTTTGTTGTTTCGCATAAGGCTTTTCGGGCAGAGATAACGTCACTTCTCCACCTGGCGGTGGAGGCAGCTTCGAGTGAGGCTTATGATCACGAACTTGTGGTTGACCTTGGCCGGAGGTTCGAGTTTTTGAGGCTCGTTTATAAGTATCATTGTGTTGCAGAAGATGAGGTTAGTGTTGTTTGTGTTTTTAGCTTGTCCTGTTTTGTTTTTGAAATTTGATTTCAACTGTGAAATTAGGAATTCTTGATTATAATTCGAATTGAAGTTGATAAGTAATTATAAAAACAAATGGATGATTTTATGATTAAGAGGATGTAATTGACGGAGGGAGAAAATACTGTAATTGACAGAGTCCTCAGTTGTGTATACGCAATTAGGGAGGGCTCTATGATAAGAACTATGGAGTAAGTTGACTTTGGTAGTTCTAAGAATAACAAACTGGACCATTTCTTAATCTATTGAAGCAACATTAAGATTCCTAATTCGTATTCTCTTCTTACCGTCTCTTTGCTTTTTTGTTCCCTGGGAGAAGGCATTTGTTTGATACCTATAAATGTTCTCTAAACTTTTGTCCCATATTTCCCTAAACTACACGTTATGATGTATTTGAACTTCAATTAACTTGCCTTATTCATGCCAAGTGTAACCAGATTGATAGTTTTACTCGGGAAACCCTCTAAAATTCAGAATCTTCATATTGTTTAGAAGAAGAAGGAAATCGACAGATGAAAAAAAAATAAAGGGTTCAAATAATAATACTTAGTGCTTCATGGCAATATACTGAAAATATTGCCACTCATCTTTTTGTAGAATCAGATATGCTATTTTGACGCTTATTATGCAGTAATTCAAATAACTTGAAAATTGATTTCATCTAACTAGCCTGAGAATTGTTAATATTTGTAGCTGATTCTAGAAGTTTCTGTCAGGTCATCTTTCTCGCGCTAGATGCAAAAGTAAAGAACGTTGTGCCAACTTATTCACTCGAACACAAAACCATCGATGATAACTTCAAATCCATTTTCCATTTCTTGGAACTCTTGATGAACAAAACTGAAGATATTCCTAAGACGTTTCAAAACCTTCTGATTTGCATAAGTACAATCCAGGAAATAATAAGCCAGCATATGCTGAAAGAAGAGAAGCAGGTATCAATCAATTATCTTAGCTTTATGTACAGCGATCTAGAAAGCTTATATTTTTGAACCTTTTTTTGTTACAAGTAGAGATGGAAATTGATTCATTAAGAACTATTTTCTCCTCAAGATTATGGAACAGCTTTACATCTTAAAATCTCAACAATAAAATTTAGACCCACAATTGATATCACTTTTGTGGAACATAATTTTGTATGGAGAAGCAGCATCTATTTTTTGTTTTCCTTTCCTATAGAAGTTATCTATTTTTAGCTGCAATTATAATAAATGAATGTGATCAAACTTCTCTCCATTTATTCACAACTGGAGAAAACCATTTTGATTTTTAAAACCTATTAGCACTTCAAATGGATGGGTATGATGGTTGCCATATTCATTGCATGATTCATGAAGACTTTTGATTCCCAATCCAATGCTTGGAAATATAGAGGAAAATTTCATCAATTTTGAGATAGTCCTTAAGAGGTGATAACTATAGTTTATACAAATTCCCAAACCTGTATGAAATTGAATGTTTCAAAGCTATTAACTTGATATCTGACTGGCCAGGAATGCTTTGTGACATATGATTATATCTGAGGCGCATTGCGTAGATAAATTTCAAATGGCTCCTTAAATTTTTTAAGCCCCAAATCTTATCCAAGTCTATTCATGAAAATGAAACAAATGTTTTTACACAAGGATGTACCATGAGCATTATTTCTTGTTTTCAATATAAATATATGCTTCATGCTTGTGCTGCCTACAGATGTATATGTACCGTTCGATGATCTTCTTTCAGCTTTTCATCAAAATAACACATATCACAATATCTAGAGTCCAGGATTAAGCAGTTGGAAACTCCAATTTGCATAAAATCATCATGTTATTTAAGTAACTTCAACCATGCAGCTCAAACGTGTAAAATTATTTTTGCAGAAAAATTAAACAGCTGTGTTTCAGAAATTATCTTTCTTATGTTCAAAAAAGGTCATATTACTGGAACATCTTTGCATTAATTGACTTGGTATGAGAATAGTGGAAATTAATGCCTTATCTATATCATTTTTTCTATTACATTCTCATGCTTA
>CAIGRR010163747.1:0-13947 GCA_903798365.1 Fraxinus sp. 1973-6204
TTGTTATTTATCTAATTTAAACTATAAATCCAATATCAAGTGTATAAAATCGGTGTCCATTCTGCATATACGGTAAATCTTTCATATACGGTTATTTGTGCATATACGATAACCACTGCATATACGGTAATTCTTGCAAATACGATATCTGTTGCATATACGGTATCAGTCTTGCATATACGGTATTCAGTATAGAAACACTTATCGACACCTACTTCACCTAAAGTTGCTAATAACACGCAATTCTTAGTATACTGAATACTCTCACAGTTTTCATAGGTCAGACTATTGTGGACCACGTTCACACCCAATACTTGAAAGCTCGACATAGGTGATTCCCATTATTCTCCCAAGTAGAAGTCATGCTTTTTAATAATCGGTGGAAGAAACCATCTCATTTTCAAGTCATACTTATCAAATTCGACAAGTGCATCATATCCCGCCATATTATATCATCTCATGATGAGACGTCTCTCATAAGCCCTACTACCTGCACACCTAGTACTTGTGCCTTGCCATCTGGTTTTGCATGTCATAACGTCAAGTGGATTGGTATTTAGGTGTGGGAAAAGAGTATTATGAAGAAATGACTAGTGTTGGGCTAAATGTTCATGATGAAGGGTAAGACATTTATTATTATTTTATCTATATTAATTAAAAATATAGGAATAATATATTTTCATGGTTAAATAGATGACACACTAAAAATTTCAAAACAATATTGTCAAGATAAAATGAATGGGGACTATGTTGCAAAAGATCTATAGATGTGAGGATTATGATGCATATTTGTAATTACATGGAGTAACTTTCAAATTGCAGCAACTCCACGACCCGGGTGGAAAAAATAATTTTCCATCAATTAAGAGGATATTTTTGTCAAAACATCAAAAAATCCACTCCAGCTAGGGTTTCTTTCGTATTTAACTTCTTTCTTCTCCTCCATCTCCATCTCGCCACAGTTCGTGCAGCAAATCGCCCCTCTCCCCCCTCGAGAACACTAGTACGCACAGATCTCGGGAAAAAATGGAGAGTGCTGTTGAAGTAGCCGGACAAGACACACAAGACAGGGTTCACAGTGAGGTGTTGCTTTTCAATCGCTGGAGATACGATGAAGTTCAGGTTTTACTTTTAATTTTTTTTTTTTTTTTTTTTTTATACCTAAACTCATGTTATTAGATTTGATGTAAACATGTATTATTGTATTTGTATTTTCTTATATTGTCATTGTGGATTTGAGATTTATCAGAGGCGAAATTAATTCACTGTTTATATTTGTATTTTCCTGGATATGAGATTTATTAGCAATATCTTATAATCCAAGAAATATTAGACTTTTATGTAATGTGTTTTCGTAGGGTTCCGATTCAAATTTGGAATTTTCAAATTACAATAGATGAAAAATATAATATATTCAATTCATAAGTTAGTAGACTTCTGGGCTTGAAGACACAGAGAAATTAGATGCCTCTTTTTATATGTTCATCGCACCTGAATGATAGAAATCCTGATTTTCTTTTTGTGGGTTTAACATTTTGAGATTAAGAATTCAATAACAGTACTAAGTTTGAATTATTACTCTGTTAACAATATTATACGATGATCCATCCTCATTCTGAATCAATTTTTGCCACAAAATTGGAACTATCATCCATAAGAAGAAAAATATGTTCCTCCACATTTCTATAGTTATTCCTTGAAGAATTTGAAAATGAGCGATGGACATGAAAGCATGCAGTAAAATTCCATTTTGTTACAAGCACCTTAATTTGTTATTAACTATGATTAAATATTGAGTGAATCATTTCGATTGTTTCTGCTTTCACTTTGGGTTTGTACCATTTTTTTTTAATACTTATCCATTGAAATACGTCATCTTAGTGTTGTCAGGTAAATGTGTAACACGAGGCTTTGTTTTTGATGCATGTAATGAGACTTTTAGGTCTGAAAAGGTTCATGATATAGAAATTGTGATTGATAATATGCTAATTATTATGGACTTTAGTTAGTAGTTTAAACTTGTATACCACTTACTGAATGAATATTTGTACCTTTTACAGATCAGTGACATTTCCGTTGAGGATTACATCACTGCAACTGCTGCCAAGCATCCGACCTTCATGCCTCACACTGCTGGCAGGTACCAAGCCAAGAGATTTAGAAAGGCCCAGTGCCCAATTGTTGAGAGGCTGACCAATTCACTGATGATGCACGGTCGTAACAATGGAAAGAAATTGATGGCTGTCCGTATTATTAAGCATGCTATGGAAATTATCCACTTGCTGACAGACCAGAACCCAATTCAAGTTATTGTTGATGCTGTGATCAACAGGTATGCAGAAAAACTCTATTGTCCTACTCTCTTCATTTATCAAACTTTGTCCCCCTTTGTGAAGTAAAAGCTTGAACTGTGTAATGTCTTGAAATAGCTTTTTCAAAGACACATTTAGCCCCTATCTGTATTTTGAAGAATATGTTCTGATCTATGTTTAATGAAAATCTATTATGTTAATCTTGCCCTACAATTCTCTCTTAGAAGTACCCTTTTTAGTGTCATTCAAGTTAATGTCAGAATTCAAAATATGAAAAGGTCCCATTTGAATCCTTTTTGAAACATGTTAATGTGTCTTATTCTGATTTTCTTATGTTTATAAAACTATTATGAAATGTTTAGTTCATATATTCAATAATGATAATAATGCAGGGTCATATTCTGTGAAATTGAAGCAATGTCGTTCGTATCGTTTTTTATTTATTCATATAATTAATCACATTATGTTAAAGAGCAAGCTAACATTCATTTTTACACAAGCATGGGCCTTTGCGGAGTTGAAATTTCATTGCCGTATATGATTACTACTTTATGTTTTCTGTGTTTAACATTGTTAACTCTGCAGTGGACCAAGAGAAGATGCAACCAGAATTGGTTCTGCTGGTGTGGTGAGACGTCAAGCTGTTGATATATCTCCTCTTCGCCGTGTTAATCAAGCCGTATATCTTCTTACAACTGGTGCTAGGGAGAGTGCTTTCAGAAATATCAAAACCATAGCTGAATGCCTTGCTGATGAACTCATCAATGCTGCCAAAGGGTCTTCTAACAGGTGAGAAAGGGTGTCCCTTTTGTAATCCATTTGCCATTCTAACGATGATATGCTTGTTTTGTTGTATTGCAACCTTCTTTCCGTTTGTCATCTGCTTTTAATTGCACTGTGTACGGTAACACTGTCCTTTTGGGCATGCAGCTATGCTATCAAGAAGAAGGATGAGATTGAGAGGGTCGCCAAGGCCAATCGTTGAGGGAGGATTATCAGGGATTCAAGAGTTATTATCAAGACAGTTTTGGTTTCAAAACAAGTTCTTTCAGTAAAAGCTATGTTATATGAAGGGATTGTTACTTCGTTTTCGTATTGGTTAGCCGTACTTTATTTATGCAGAATGGATGTTTAGGCGAATTGTATTTGCTGTGACTGCAGTTTTTGGTTTAGACATTTTTAAGTTTATTGTGCTTTCAATCTTTCTTATTCCCTCGTTCCCATTTATAGCGTAACCGTGAGATGGAGTTAAAAGCCTTAAAATGATTTGGGGCTCATTTCACAAATTCNTTAGGCGAATTGTATTTGCTGTGACGGCAGTTTTTGGTTTAGACATTTTTAAGTTTATTGTGCTTTCGATCTTTCTTATTCCCTCGTTCCCATTTATAGCGTAACCTTGAGATGGAGTTAAAGCCTTGAAATGATTTGGGGTCCTTTATAGGTCACAAATTCATTTAGAAGTCACTTGTCAACTCACTCAAAAATTATTCTGAACACTTTTCTCGGAATTATAAGTGAATAAAATTAACAAAGTCGGTTTATACTTCAATTTTTCACATCATTTATGTTTAAAAAATTGGGGGTGGGGGCGTATTTAATTGTGATTTTTAAAGACCTTGATGGACTATTTTTTTAAATGATGATTTATGTGGATTTTTTAAAAATTTGTATGGAATTACTGGAAGTTTTTTGTAGACTTTTATATACTTTCATTTTAAAACCTTTGGAGACTTTTGAATATTTTCATTTGAGATAGAATTTTTGTGGATCTAGTATAATATTGTAAAATTATTACATACGAGGTGGTGATTCTCACCATTCTTCATCTCATTCCTTTTCCTCTCATATAATAAAAAAATATTTTTAAAAGAATAAAAATTTAAGATGTTAATTAAATAAATAATAATAATAATACATATAAAAAATAAATTTAATATTCGGTATTATTAATATAATATACCTTTAAAGAAAAAATAAAAAATATATTTTTAAATTTTATTATAAATTAGTCTATATAAAATTTTATAATTTAATTAAAAATAGATATTTTTTAGAAAAAATGAATGAAAAAAGAAAAGAAAAAGTTGCAAAAATACAATTTAATTCTTTCTTAGAAAATAGAAATAAATAATAAGAAAGAGAGAGAAATAAAAACTAATATAGTCAATAGAAAAAAAAAAATTGAATTATAACTCTGATGTTCATAAAAGGAAAAAGAAAAGAGAAATATTGAAAAAAATACGTATTATTATTACTATTTTGTGAAAGTCCCCCAAAATCTCGTCATTAATGAGAGACAAATTTTAAGATTTTATTCTAGTACTTTCTGCCATGAGATTTTTTTTATAAAAATCTCTAAAAATCATAAAAATTTGGAAAATTTGAACACCTCAAGACTTATATAGACTTCTAAAAAGTTTTAATTGAATATACTGTTACTTTTAGAGACTTTTTAAAAATTTATAAAAGTCTAAATTGAATACATCAATACTTTTAGAGAGTTTTCAAAAGTTTACATTGAATACCACTAAACTCTTTAAATTCTAAAAAATTATTAAAAGTCGCAATTAAATACACCCTCCTAAATTGAAATTTGGAAATGGATATGAAATTTTGAAGGGAGAGTTCGGGGAATTCTCTTTATTTGTTGGCATTTTGTAATTCTCAATTCAAGTGATTAAGAGAGAATATTATTCGAAGTATCCTCAAATTCTATTTGTTTAAAGAAATAGGGGTTGGCAATAGTTTGTATGTGTATATTAGAATATAGAATTAAGTTAGTTGTACGCTATGAGTGTTCAACTTGTTTGAGATCGTGTCAAAATCGAGGTCATTTATTTGAATATGTACTGTTAAAATCGACGGTAATCGAGGGTGTGTTTGAGCTACATTAATTTGAAAGAATGTATCCTGGAATAGTAGATTGATGGAAAATGTGTGGTTGAAAATGAATGAAAAGTTATTGATGTGATAGAAAATATTATTTTATTGAAAAATGTGTGGTTGAAAATGAGTAGAATAATGAAAATGAAAATTTTAATCTGCACCAAATAGGGCGGAGTATAATTTTATAGCTTGAACCGATTTTGAATTGGACCTAACAGGGTTTTCTTAAATTCTTCTACGTGGCCATATGATATTACCCCGTCTCATTCCTAAACCAAAATGTGATTTGGACGCGCACCACTAACAAGTTTTGATTGGCGATCATGGGTTTTTTCGTCAATTGACATTAACGCCGCCGACCAGCCTCCGACCGCATACCTGCTCACGCGCTTTCAGTTCTTTATTCCCTTTCTCTGGCGGATACACAACTAGACTAGGACAATTTGAAAGCCTCGGTGTCTCCGCCAATATTACCCCTGAATCCACCTCCTCAATTTCCACGATTCATATTGCCAAGCTTGAATTCTCTACTCTTTGATAATTAAATTAATTGTGCAGGATTATTGAATTAAAATGTCGGTCATTTCCAATTTTCATACGGTGTTCCAGCACGGTGAATTTCGAGCTACATTGGGATTGGAGAATCGGTTTGGTTTAACGACGTCGATCAATCAGAGAGCCCAGATCTCGAGGCCTTTCCATGAGGTACTTAAAGAAAAAAATGAACCTAGCAGTTACAACTATTTATGAAACTTTAGAGATTATTTATGCTATTTCTAGCTGCACGTTCATGTCTTGGTGATTTATCTTACTTTCCTTGTAACTCCGTATGCCACAAGAAGAAACAGTTTATGAGACTATGCTGTTTTAGTTGTTTGAATGTGAGTATATATTATAGGAAGTTTAATTGCGTGGCAATGTATTATTAATTTTAGGACTTTTAATTGCTTTCATAATATGGTAAAATGGTGACAATGTAATGAAGACAACTTCATTTAATGTTAAGTACATAGCAAATCATAACATCTTTAATCTGCTATCCAACTTTATGAACAATGCAGAAAGTTTTACGCATCCACACACTTGTACAAAAGTTGGAAGCTTTACCTGCCAAAGTGACATATCACTATTGTCTATGTCCTGTTTTTAAATGAACTCCGTTTACTATAACCGTTTCTACAAGTGAGGCATGATGTGTCCGAGCTCAGAATTTAACCCTAAAATGTGTTCTAGTTAGTTGCCTCTTGGCATTTCAAGTTGAAAATTCTTACGGTAACTGTAGTATTAATGTCTTAATTTGCATTGCTCAGGTATCTTTATATCACTCAAAAAAGGCGTTCACGGGTCCAAGTATTCGGATGTCATTGGTGGATGAGAGGCTTACTAGTAGTATTGTCCTAAAGCCTGCTGATATTTTGGTAATCAAAACACATTTTCATCTTACATTTATTTTTATCGAAAAAATATAGTCTAATGCCTTATGAACTGTTAATTTATTGATGTTCGGTTTTGAATGTATTGACCGATTAGATAATTCCTTATGCAGGCATATGATCTTGTTCAAGGAGCAGATGTGAGTCCCATGTTTCCATTTATTTCCAGTTATAGATGACTGTAGTTTATAACTGAGGTCACCAATTTGTGATTTATCCCTTTTCTGGCAACCTCATTCTTTGCTGAAAGTATAAATCTTCGTTGAAAGTATAAATTCGATATAGAACGCTCATGTTCTTCTGTAAAGGCTGTTTAGTACACTAATTTGTTATCTATACCAATCTCTATCTTAATTGGATATTCTCGAACCCGTGACAGATATGGACTAAAATTTATCTAATCATTATATGTTAGATACAATAGTATGGTGACTTACTGTTATAAAAACCATAACTTATATTTGGTCATCTGAAGCTGAAGCTGAAGTTGTCCTTGTGTCATTTTTCAATTTTGTGGGTAATAAAATGCATTTATATTGGGAAACTTGTTATCATATAGATCACCATGCTTTTTTCCTTTTATATATTCTTGAAAATATATGAGATTTCTATCTAATCTAATGAATGCGAAAAATAGATAAGGATTTGTCATTACTTTACACTTAACATTTTGATGAGCACGTACACTCAATTTAAAAATTGATATGGCTTCTCTAATGATATGTCTTGGACTCTTGGGTCAAAACAGAAAGTGTATACTTCTTTTATTGCAGTTGCATCAGTCATTGTATATTTATGCATGACTATTAAAATGACTGAAGTAGTTACATATTGCCAAATGAAGCTTCCTGTATTAAATTAATGACTAATTTGCATGATCCTCAAATTGTAGAGATGATCTATATTTGCTTATTCTTTCCAGGTTTACTTTATCAATGGTATTTTATTTTGTATATGGATTTTCCAATGAACTTTTGGTGCTCAGGTAAGGTGGAGTTACATCTTGGACAAATCAGCACCAGAGCCTCCTACTGCTGTTCTTCTTCATGGCATTCTAGGTAGCAGGAAAAACTGGGGTAGGTACCTACTCTATAATTTAATCATGAATTTATCTAGAAGAAACCTGTAATATCAATATCCCTTGAGTAGACGTTCGACGTCTTTGCATGATGTTAGCTGAGAATTTTATCTTTCTTTACAAGTGTCTCTCTCACAATAAACTATTAGGTGAAAAATAAGTTAATCATCATAGTGAGACATGGAAATCTTTTGTGACCAGTGCAAACTTGTTCAAAGTTTAGAGATTTAACTTATTTTGGAAAAACCGAAAAAGTGATAAATTGGGAAGAACCAATTCTGAACGAACTTTTTAGTGAGTCCTGCAAACAAGTTTTATTCGGGCCAAACTGGAATGCTCGCTCTTTCACAAGATGATGAACTTAATCTATATACTTGCTTGAAACCATTCTATGGATGAATGAGACCCTTTGGGTCATATGGGTCACTGAGATGTTTAGGCTGTGGAAGACCTAAGACCTTGAAGCTTCAAACCAAAGTAGATACTGGGAGGGGAAGTGTGAAACTGTAGCTTTATAAACTTGTTTATGGTATGTTACAAAAAATTTGAGAGGGAGAGACCTGAATCTTGCAAACATTATCCTCTAAATGGGGTGGTATTGGAACTCTTAGTGCCTTTACTACATTCTTTGGTGTGTTCCTTCATACCACATTTTGCACCAAAATTATTGGTAAAGATCTGCATTACTTTGTAAATTCATGTAGATTTAGTTACAACTTTTTATTGTTGTTAATTATGATAAAATGTAACAGGAACTTTTGCTAGGAGATTGGCCAAAGAGTTTCCAAAGTGGCAGGTATCTCAACGCTGCACTAGGTTTATGCTTGTGTCTTTACTTCCATAACTCAACTAAAAGTAAGTTTATTTCATTATGTTTTATGGCATTAGAAGGAAAAATATTGTACTTAAATGCCTAAACATTTTTTGAGATACATGGTTAATCTTGGATTAGTAAGCCCCTTATAGATCTTAGATTCTAGTGTTACAGTTTGTCTTTTAATTATCTGAAAATGGACTTTTCATGCAACGACCCGAATTTTAGAATTCAAAAAGCTACCAAAAGTTTCATTAAAATTTAGCACCGTGACATGCTTTTACGTATTAAAATTTAAACAGAACTAAGAAATCGAAGTACCATCTAATTATCAAAGAATTACTTAGTAATATTTATTCCATTTATTACTTAGAAAGTTGACGGAACAACAGCACCTTTTAATGCATTCTACCAATTTTAAAACATACATGCATGGTCTTCATAATAGTATGTAGCACATTTCAGACTTTCTTTTATTACCAAGGAATCCAAATATTTTAAACTAAATGGCCATGGAATGAAACTATTACTGTGAACGTGTATGGCAGCCACACATGACTTAGACTTTATGCAATGAAATTGGCAGAAAGGTAAATAAGGCAATTTACATCAAACATTTAATTCTAATTTCTACTCAAAGGTGCAACCTAAACATCTGAAAGGAAGGACAAATTTATCTACTAGAAGACAGATAACTATATCCTAATAAACATGTCCAAAAAACTAATTAAACGTAAATATCTATTGCAGTCAGTTAAAAAACAAAACACGAAGTTACATGCTTAAATTTTCAGACTTTAGTCCAACAAATTGAGGCACAACCACACCATCGAACCGTCGCTCTCCAACGTGACCCGTCGTACTATCATGTGAGGTAGAGGAGAAAATGATGAGTATGGGGAATACTCAATATGATATGAGTATATGTGCAATCCCGAATAAAAGTATTAATTCATATATCATACCGTCATATCGTATCTTTAGAATCCAGTAAGATCTCATAACATATCATATCATTGGTACCGGATTGCAATTATCATATATCATATCGTATCGCTTCATTAGCATAACATTTATCAACATGAAATAATAAGAATTAAAGGGGATAAAGCCACTTATACTTTGTGATTCTACGACTTTCAAATGCATTTGAAGAATGAGGAAGAATGCTGTGTTTTCTGTGCTAATAATAGCCTCTAAACTCCACTTTAACGTGTCTTCTTCGTAGAATATAGGATATATATAGGAGATGTATGTGTTATGAGAGAGAGATGAGAAAGGGAAAAAAATGTGAGTGATGGGAGAGGAATGAGGGAATTGAAGGAATCCTTTCTTATTAGTTAGGTAAGTGGGAAAATGGAATGGTGGGTGGGTATGTGGAAGTTCTAGAGGTAGTTAGATTTATGAGTGGGAGCGAGAGAAACAAAAAAATAAAAACGTTTGATAGCATGTACAAAATTTATGCACTTATAACTGTATATTTTCATGTAAAATTCCCAGCTTACGTTATATGATTATGTATAGAGAAGTAAAAAATTATACATAGGGAAATTCACATTTCAAGTAAACATGGACTCATAAAATAATTTGGGTAGCTACACAAGTGTGTATGGGTTGGCTCACCAAGTGTGGATCTTGACTAGACACGTCGCTCTTCCATGAGACATAACGAATTGGGTTATTACATTTCATGTGTCTAGTCTATGAAAACTATGTTTCAATTAGATTTATGGTGAAAGGAATCGGAGCCTTTACATCAACTCTCAGTCCTGGATCCTGATTCTGAGTCCAGATGGAGCGTTTGCTGGAAAACAATTGAAAAGAATTTAGTCTTAACTGCATAGTGAGAACTGTAAAGCTAGTGGAAATTGGTGTAGTAAACACGATTCCTTAAATATGGGCAAAAAGAGGGATATATGGTGAATGAAAGAAAAGTGCTTTCAGTATTTTGTAAAGCAATGTAATATTAAATAGCTGTGCATTTTGCATACTTGTATATTCTGTGATAAATATTTCTTTTTCAATTTTATTATTAAACATGATTTGGAGTAGTAAACATGATTTCTTTTTACTATTTTATTATGAGTCCAGAACTCACTCTTCATTCGTACTTTTGCTGCCTCAGTTTCTCCTGGTGGACCTGCGGTGTCATGGGGATTCAACATCTCTAAAGAAGAGGGGACCCCACACTGTTGCTTCAGCTGCTCTTGATGTCTTGAAGCTAGTATGTGAATCTCTAAATCCTCTAATTTGGGGGAACCAAGCTCTTTCTGTCTCCAACTTAACTGGTTTCCAGACCTTTCAGACTCATCTTACTCCAAAATGTTAACTGAATCTTCCCCAGAAGATACAAAAAGATGCGGACACCTACTATTCTTATCTGGCAGTCCATTGATGCAATCCAGAATGAAAATCACAAATAATGCTTCCTATTATAAAATTCCTGTAAGAGAACAAAACAGAACGAAGTCACAACTTAAACTTACCCTGAAAGGAATGGATACCCAGTGGTTAAAAGTGAAGATACTCGAAAAGCCCTCCAAAAAGATTGGTAGTCATACAGACACTACCAGAATAGGTCTTTAAGACTTTGGTTCCTGGCATCCTTGGTCCTTTTGTGGACTTCTTCTAGCTGCCATTGACATTGTATTAGTAAAAATGTTCAATTATTTGTGTAATGCTTATTGCATTATAGCTTGTCCGTTTTGAAGTTCCAGTTGTAACATATGACAGAGTGACCATGGGGTCTGAGTCAAACTAAAGAAAATACCATTCTCTCTATAAATTTTCAGCCCCTATATTTTCCGTCTTTAGCTCAAAATTGAAGTTTATCCTGCTTATCTTCCGTTTATGTAATCATAATTCTTTAATTCTTTCGACTAGCTTGGGCAGCTGAAGTTAACTCCTCGAGTTGTAGTTGGTCACAGCTTTGGTGGAAAAGGTAAATTAATATCCATTCTAGTGTCGTCAGTGTGCTATAGATTAATAAATGATTTTTGATGCATATGTTTAGGTGATTATTTTAACTATTTTATAGGTGAGACTGGTACAGTATGCTTAATTTCTCTCTTATTGTTCTGCAGTTGCCTTGAGCATGGTGGAGCAGGTAGCAAAACCTCTTGCACGACCTGTTCGAGTAAGTAGAGTTCAATAATCTTTTAACTATTTTGTATTTCTTATTATTTGGATAATTTGGAAGTTGAGAATATAGGTTGATCACTGTAAAATGCCTGCACTAAATATTATCGACCTAAAACTACCTGCCAAATTTCCAATTGCCTCAGTGAAATTTCTTGGGTTTTTGACTTGTAAGGTTGATAATAGTTCAAATTATGTATATTTTTGGGTTTTCAGTTTACATTGTAATTATTTCTTGGTCTTCTTGTTCCCTTATTCTCCTTCTGCTTTCATACGTATTGGCATTGTAGGTCTGGGTTTTAGATGCTACTCCTGGAAAAGTTAGAGCTGGTGCAGACGGAGATGATCATCCTGCGGAACTTATCTCTTTCCTTAGTAAATTGCCACATGAGGTAACTATGTATTCTTCTTCCTTTATTCCTTTTGTTCCCCCCATTTGGCTTTGCAAAGCCAGACAAACCTTTGACTAAATCCCCTTCCCTAGAGGGATTCATGCATTATATAAGAAGATTATTACCTTGTACAACTATGATATCAATCTAAATATGGTATATGTAATCAATCTAAATATGCTAAATATAATCATATACATAATTATGTTAAGTCATAATCTTCGTCAATTTTCATGATCTTCCTGTCGATCTCATTGACAAAGCCATTGTTATTTTGTTTGTGCTACTAAATTTTTTCTGGATATCTTTATTATTTTTGCTCCATGTTGGACTATACATGAGTTATAAATGCATAGATTTAAACTTACAATTTCAAGGTTACCAGATCAAGTGTGCGAACAGCCAATTGAGCAAATGAGACAAAAGCTTAGATATATACCTAGTCTCAGACTTAAGGTCGCTGCCTCTCTCGACGTTGCTTCTCTTATTGATTTGAATTTCTATTGTGCTTTAATTCTTAAAAACTTGGTAACATTTCACGTCTTTTAAATTACACTATTGTTCTTGTAATTAAGGCCTCTAGATTGTCGATTCTATGTGTCTCTTTTATGTATCTCTAATGACATTTGTTTAATTAATACAAACTTTCACTTTATGTTTGAACTTATTCTTCAAGGAAGATCTCTTCCAAAAAGGATGTTGTAAATGCTCTTGTTCAAGACAGCTTCTCGATGGATGTAGCACAGGTGAATTAAGATATATTTACTGAATGACATCGTTAAATTTCTTTTTCTTTTTTTATACAAACATTGCTGAGGGTGGTTTTGATGCTTATAACTTAGCGCATGTTTGGCTACTGTTTATAATTTGTTTATAAACCGTCAAACTACTTTTTATCTGCATATTTTGTAGGCTCACAAATACTATCCACTT
This sequence comes from Fraxinus sp. 1973-6204, assembly GCA_903798365.1. Taxonomy (NCBI): domain Eukaryota; kingdom Viridiplantae; phylum Streptophyta; class Magnoliopsida; order Lamiales; family Oleaceae; genus Fraxinus; species Fraxinus sp. 1973-6204. Next base: position 12,987 of record CAIGRR010163747.1, read on the forward strand.
ATCCACCACTCATTTCTGTCTATCTATAATTTAAACCGTTTATAAACAAATCCCAAACATGCTTTTATTGTTAGGTTTTCCTTCTAATATCATTTTCTCTGCTGTTCCATCACAGTGGGTGGTAACTAATCTTCGGCAGAATCGTATTAACGGGACATCATCCTCAAGCTTCTCTTGGGTGTTTGATCTCAATGGTATTGCTGAGATGTATCAATCATATGAGGATACAAATATGTGGTAAGTTCGCATCCCACAGACCTGTAACCACCCCCACCACACCCCCGGAAAAACACGAAGAGAGAAAAGGAACCTTGATATGACTATTCTCAGTCAGTGTATTTGTTGTCTGTTTCTCGCATATTTTAAGTAGTCTAGCATGCTTTTTGTGAAAATGAATTGTGTAAGAACCTTTTTCACTTTAATCAAATATGACATATTTTACTTAGTTGGAGAACTGTTATTGTTCTTTTATGTATGCAGGAAAATTGTTGAAGATGTCCCTCGAGGTGTTCATATTAATTTTCTAAAAGCAGAGAGAAGTTTGCATAGGTGGGCCAAGGAAGACTTGCAGAGGATTCATGTTGCTGAGGAACAAGCTGTAGAGGAGGGTGGCGGAGTTGAAATGCACGTGCTTGAAGATGCTGGTCATTGGGTATGTTGCATCTTCACCTGAATATTTCTCTCTCCTTAAAATCCATTAATTGGAGAAAATTGTAAACTCCCAATTCATTAAACATTGTGCTTCATATTCCTTATCAATCATAATCCTTGCTCCAGGTACATGCTGATAACCCAGATGGACTCTTTAGGATTCTTTCATTCTCATTCCAAGGATTTTAGACAATTATTTCTTTATGAAGCGCGATATTCACCATCTCTCATAAATTGCAAATTGATCTTCACACTTTTGTAGATGTGTGTTGTTAGTGTTGTGCCTAATTTTATAGTAAGTATATTGTAA
>CAIGRR010163771.1:0-15076 GCA_903798365.1 Fraxinus sp. 1973-6204
CCTGTAAAGACAACAGTACACGAGATATAGATACCAATAACTAGTACACACGACAGAGATACAAATGCCTAACATTCTGGTACATAAATTTGTTGAATAATGTACAAGAGAACTCAAAAGGCCCAACTCCAATGAGCAGTCCAAAAATAACTACATGCACAGGCTGCAATCCACCCTTCCAAAATAAGACCCAATGGACCGCCCACAAAAGAACTCAAATGCAACAAAAGAACTCAAATGCACCGAAGAGTCACACATTGACCACCACAAATGTCACACATTGACAAAAATTCCGTTAACCGTCAACCACCACAAGAGTCACACGTTGACAAAATATTTGTCAACCGTCGACTACCAACCACATGATTCACACATTGACAAAAATTCTCTCAACCATGGACCCCACAAGAAACCCACACTTAAGAGGCTGAGTTATGCCCAAAGAAAATCGAGGGTATAAAGTCTACAAGGTAGGCTCTGATACCATGACAAACTTTTAACTGAATTATCTTTCGTTGAGGAATTCCTTACATTATATAGGAAGAGTTTTATCTTATATAACTACGGTATTAATCTAAATATGGTAGATGTAATAAACCTAAATATGCTAAATACAATTACATACATAATTATGTTGTATTCTTCATCAAATTTCGTAATCATTGTCAATCTCCACGATCTGTGTTGATGTCATTGACCTGATAACTGTATTATTAGGAGCTACTTTAGCCTCGTCTTTACCACTAATCATTTTACTTCATAACAATAGGAAATATCGATAACAAGTTGAAATATGGGGTTCAAATTTTAAAGCATAAATTTAATTTTATTCCTCGTGAAAAGCATCAAACGGATTGACAAAGAAAAATAATTGAGACATAAAGTTTAAGATCATGTGCGCAAGTACAACAGGCAAGAGCTAGTACTGTCTTCAAAGACAAGTATTTGGAACAACACAAACGTTAAGCACATAAACACACACTCACCTGTGCTCCCCAACCCAAACCGAAGGATGCAACGGCAGATGGTGGAGACCAAGATCCATCCTCTCTACGAGCAACAACTAACCCTGTCCCAATGTTGTAAGTAACCATCATGCCAACCTTTGCAACAGTTAGAATAGCAAGGCCCTTAGCATCCTTGAGGATTGCATTTGGTATGGACTTCTCAGGTTTCAGAGATCCAACCTGACAATAATGACCCCGTGAGTTCTTACCCATAAGCGGACTTTATTTGCTAACAGAAACTCTTGATGATCATTTGCAAGTATAGAAAGGATTCAAAAGGCACTTCAACGCTGTAACTCAACAAATAAGAATTCTTGAAATGGTGATATATTTATGAAATAATGCATATTAATTATGTGTTGTAGCTTCAAAGTTAGGTATAACAGTTGCTAATCGCACGCTGAAATTCAGGTGAAACACAGTTTTATTTAGGTAGATACATAAAGGTAGCTGATATCTGCGCTCCACAGATTGAATAACTGAATTTCCCTTAACTTCAATTCACCCGTTCTCCGAAACAGAAGACAAGTGAATCAGAGCTACCACGTTTCTGCTCCAATTTACCAAATCATCTTCTCCTCGATTATGAATTTTATGATTTGACAAAACTTCTATGGGTCTAGAACTACTATAATTTTTTAATTTTCCCATTGAACAAATGCCCATATTCACTTGCCTTTCTCCTTGTCTTTTCTCGGTATCCACCATTTCTACTGGAAGATCTCTCTAGAGCATCAATAACAAGAGAGTTCCCTATCTTTGGCACTAAGAAGCTTTTGTGATGTAAAAAAAGATGAAAGATCATAAGAAAAAGAGATTGAGAGTGGGGTGGGGCACTCAAAAAACAATTGAAAAGGCATTCATTAGGTTGTCAATTCCTGTCTAAGTGTGAGACAGAGACAGAGACATCTCATCTAACAATGAATGAAAGCAAAACCCTCCTAATTCTTTCCATCCTACCAATGAATTATTCCAAGGTATTATCTAGAATAATTCATAAATCTAGAACTGGCTGATTGTTCTCGAATAGCACCTGCACCTGTATAGTTTTCTCGATTGCGTAATGTATCGAAGCCTTACGTAAATTGGATTTAAGATACTATACAACAATACGCATAGAGCAGTACAGAAGTCCCCTTTGATATTTTTTTCGGTTCATAAGCCAGATAGTTATGTGTTTCAAGAGAAGAATAGGCAATGCAATCATTCTAAATAAATGAGTAATTTACGGTGAAAAAGAAATATTCTCTCCCTAAATTAAGGGGGGAAAATGCATACCTTATTATAACCTCGAATGGTGTTTGCTGCCTTGTATATTTCATATTCCATAGATTGGCCCCATGGAAAATTCAACCATGATCTCATTGTACTTAGGTCCGTCAGATCATGAGTTGGTAACTGTGCAGCACGACTTACTCGGTCCATTAAGCATGACTGAACAGACTCAAGCCGCACACAACATGCATCACAGACTCGTTGAGGGTCTTCAGTTCTGAACTTTGAAGGCAACAAACTCCTTCCCCTTGAGCATCCATTGCAGAAAATCCCGCCACAAAATCTGCAATGGTGCCGAGAACACATGATAGGATGAAAACGCACATTACACAGCATGCAAGCAGAAGCAGAACTGTCAGGCAACCACTTTGGTGGTTCAGATTCGAGCATTTCCTTCATTTTACCAAAGTTAGCATCTGTAAGAGTTTGAGCCATCTCTTTCCAAGCTTCCTCTAGAAGATGGGTTTGCATCCAGGAGATACTATATCCATGAATGTCACCAGATGAGAGAGCACTAATTTTTCCTCTGGCAGCCAGTAACACATCAAGAACCACATCCCACATAGTCATCTCCTTATCTTCTCCAATAAATTCATTCCAACCCATGTCACCATCAGGCAAGTAGCCCCCGTTGAAATAGAGATCCTTATTCCATTCTGTTCTTTCAGTTTCCAGCATTGGTGGAACAGAGACAGGTATCCAAATGCCTGTATCCTCAGCAAGTGGCGTGTCATAGTAAAAATATTTTCTTAGCTTTTCATTTCCAGCAGCTAAATCTCTTTGCACCTGATCATCCACTGCAGCCACAGTCATTTCTTCATCTCTACTAAGTGTATCCTCTTTGAGCTTAAAATTCTCTAATGCTTCCATGTTACAGTCTCTCGTGTGCTCATCAACACCTTCATACACCTGAATATCAGTAACTGGGAATTTAAAATTATTTGAAAAACCTCAGCAGTATAGCACCATTCCATTTTCTTCATACAGATGATGCATCAATAGAAATCACTCTCTGAGGGTGAGAATATTACTATGCTAATTATAATGCGTTATGCGTGAACACTCATCTTAGGAAAAAGAAAAGATTTGAAATGAAGACTATAGATGCATAGATCCACATGTCCTTAGAAATATTTAATTTTGATGTTTATATTTACTAACTACATATCCACCTACTTCTGACATTATACTAACTTCAACTTCTTGAAAATCAAACTGCCTTGGGGGTAAACATCAGTCTGTTACGCGTTAAATAGCCTATGATGAAGTACTTTTATGTTTCACAGTTCCATCTTCTAACGGGCAATTCCCTATTTTCTAATAACACGCATGTTTTTTCACTGCAATTCACCTAATGTATCTATATCATTTTCTACACTCCAATTTTCTTGAACAAATATCCCTCTGTCTCTACACTTCAAAAATCAAAACCATTATACAACTTTTTGAACTCAAATCATCTACGGCAAACAACTTCCAAAGGTGGACACTTGGTCTCTGTTCTAAGTTGCACCATAGTTACAACATTTGGTGAACATTTGATTCATTATAGAAAAATTTCCATTGGTAAAATAAATAATGCAACGTGTTTCTAGGCATTAAAGGCAATCCAATTTGCCATTTCCATTCTCAATTCCTCCAGAATTAACATTGACCTATCTGACGGTATCCATATGCCGCGTATATGGTTGAAGCCCATTGGTTCATTGCATCACCCTTCATGTCTAACTTATTTCATACAACAATTAATGGACATTACTCGTGGCTCAGTTGGCAATCAATCATTAGAAACAATCCAGCAATGGTCTAAAACTTCATTCACTCCCTATATAATATGCGCACAAGCAAAATTCACCATGAAATTCAGAACAACCAGTTAGCAATAAACATTCAACTAACCAAACAATATTTTATCACAAAAATAGAAAAGCTCTAATCTTCATGTATCAATATATCCATTAATCCTATTCAATCGCAACGAGTTAAAATCACAATCCATTCATTCCATCAATAAAAAATAAACTTGTCAAATATAAAAAACAAATTAAAAAGTATTTTATAGAAGAGAAAGAGCCTTGTTGAAAGTTACCCTCGGACGGTAAATTTTTGTCTGAAAGTTGTCGATTTCTAATTTGGGGTATTGAATTTTGGCGTCCATGAAAGAGCTTTTCGGTGCATCATCCGTAATCAACCCATGATTAGACATTAGGGTTTTTAGGTTATTGCTTGATTTGAAAAATGAATTTTGGGGTTTGATTGTTGTATTATATTTGAGAAGATAGAAGAAGAAATATACATGGCCAAGGAATCTTGAAAAGGAGTTGGCATGCAATTAATTGTGAATTAATTAAATCACTCATCGAAATTTAGTTACTCACTCAACAAAAAACTACTCATTTCTTACCCATTGATTCACTTGTTTACCCATTCATTATTCCTTTAAAATTCATTAGCCATAACTAACAAAAAATTTCACATGTGAGATCGAAAGCTGATTTGATACATTAACACCGTTAACTTGTTCATTTGTATTAAAGCACACGCCTTTCAAGTGTGTTCAATTAGGGCTTTGATTTTGAGGATTTAGAAAATAGCGTACTCCGTAAATTGAGTGAACGTTGTGTTAATATAGGTGGACAAGTTAACGGTATTAACGTGCCAAATCAGTTTTCCCTCTTACATGTGGAAATTTATGTTAGCTGTTGTTAGAGGATTTGAAAGAAATGATGAATGGGTAAAACATGTGAATAAATAGGATAGTAACAATGAACAATTTTTTGTTGGGCGGGCAAGTGTTAACCTAGTGATTTAAATTATCATTTTGAATTCAAATTAATAAATTTTGTCAATAATTTAAAATTCCATCGAATAATTTGAATTACATAAAAGAGATTTAACTTTTAAGGAAAAAGTAAGTATAAACGTCACGTTTCTTTGATGTCAAAATTTCATTTTATGTTTACTTATTTTATTAAATATTATTTATCATGATTACCCAAAGCTAAAATTAAAAATGGATGTTAAGAAAATTTTAAAAAGCTAAAACAAACCAATGGTTGATTTTTTTTTTAAATACGTGATTATTTAAGTTTTTGGTTGATTTAAAAGAATATCATAAAATTAGAGAATAAGACTTGATTATGAGTTATCAAGATGAATACGACCATTGTGTATAGTTTTAATGTGAATATTTAGGAATATAGTTTCAATAACATGTATCGACTGGCTACGATTGGTGAGTAGCTTATTGTTTGCTGACATGATCTCAATTCGCACCTTTTAAGGATAACAAAAAAATCTGTAAAATGAACGATGCATTAATGTACAAAATAAGAAATGAAAATATATCCCAATCAGTAGTTTAAATTGAAATATATAATCTAATTATTATGTAATAAAAGAATGACAGTCCAAATCTTGAGGCAAAGTGAGTGTAATGAATGATTCATAAAATGATAGTAGCTTCTAAATCATAATTTACCAAAACCCAACCCGTTTAGATTGATACACATGAATTATACACTCTGTCATAACAAGTGGCTAGGCAAATACACTTTCAACGTTGGAGCCTTGGAAGAGAGCCCAATCCTATCTCCATGTTGAATAGAATGAACGACATGGGAACCATCAATATATATGTTTCCTTCTCTACAAAACCAAGTAATATCCATTGTCTCTTCGAATTTCACAGGCCCGTGCATCGAATGAGCACTGGTCCCTGGAAAAATGGGCTCCCTTACCATGTATTGGAGTTCCTTGGACAAGATGGGCATTGTAAATCCACCTGCCGAAAGCATTGCAGCTGTTGATCCAGCAGCTGTCGAGACCCTAAACCCACTTGATTTACAGTTTAGTAAAGAAGTTTGAGATGTTCCATCTTTCCTGATCCTAATAAGTAATAACACAAGAATGTCAACCGAGACTATGTAAGTTCGTGGTGACGGCTAGAGCAGTATACCACTCTTCATGTTGTAAAGCAATTCTTCTTACCCGAATGAGAATCGAGAAACTGTTGCAGGACATGGATGTGCGACTAGAATGTCATTTAGAGCAAAAGTTGAAATCAGCTTTGAGTTGACACTAATAGCCATCCTAGATACTTCAGAAGGTTCACTGCGATTCTCAAGGATGTCATCTAATAGCTACAAAAAGAAGCTTAAATCAATGAGCTATGCTTCACAAGAGTTAGCAAGAATGACAATAAAAGGAAATTCCTTGTTATGCATGGCTGCATGATTTATTGTGCTAGCTAAAAAACTGAAATGTGCAGAAGAAACTTCATGAATAATCAGTTCGCACTCTATCCGGAAAAATTGATCAGTCAGGTGCACCCAAAGAAAGTCAATGTTTAGGCGGTCCTAGATTGTGGCTGCCTTATTTAATATTTACTTATTCTAAATTGAGTTAATGTGAATCGAGAAGTGATATAAATATTAGACATTCTTATCTTGATATGACTGCAAGTTATTAGAAAAATTAATGTTTATGACAAGTTAAAATTTGTCAGTTGACGTCGTGTTTTCTGTGTAATCAATCTATATCCCAAATAAAGTAACAAGTAACAGACTTGAGAAAGAGAAGTCTCATTCTATGTTTCTCTTATGGTTCCTTCTATTTATATATCATTCAACAAAATAGAGGATTGATAGAGAGTGGAAAGTACTTAAAATATATAGATAACTGTAGCTTGGGAATGAAAATGTCGAATCTAATAAGCCCTTAGGTTAAAAAATAATTTCAATAAATCACAGGAATCTAACGCAAAAGATGTTTACTATCACCCTTCAAAAATTTTGAAAGACAGGTAGTATTTTATTTATTTTCTCCATCTTCGTAACATGTTATTTTCCATAAAATTATTCAAATTTCAAGGATCCCTCCCAATGATCTGAAACGTACAAATGCAGCACGTTTTTAAAAGTATCAGAAGTATGTATAACATTTCGATCTCATAAGCAAATAGTTGATGACACTAAGGTCCTTAACTTCTGATGAATAGCTATGTTCCAAAGATATTTTGAAATTTCCTTCTTCATTGCTCCAATTACTTGTGTTTTTGCTGAAATATACAATGTTAATTAATCCATTTAATGAAGGCTGCAAATCTGAATCTCATATATTTGGAATACTAGAAGTTCTCCAGTGAAATAAACACACCTATGGACAACATATGCTGCCAGTTTTTCTAGCAGAATCAACGACTAAATAGGAGTTGGAAAATCACAAGCTTATCTAAGAAAAAGTAATGGCTAAAGTAGTAGTCTCACTCGTTCGAAGTTGTTGGTTGTTGCTGCACAAAGATAACCAGTGCTCCTTGTAGCATCAAATTCTTCACCGAATTCTTCCACCTGAGTAAATAAGACAAACTTCTTTGGCAAAGGAAAGCTAAAAAAGAATTTCTATATTTTTTAGCAAGTTCAAAGGTTGGAAATTATTACCAGAACTAGAAGCAGCACTCAAAACTCAAAAATAAACACAGAAATCCAAGAAATGATCTGACCTCTTCCTGTTGGGTAGGATCAGAATTCACTCCTAGAACTGGAACAGAATCATCCATGAAATGGCTTGCCTGTAATAGTGTGCCATCACCTCCAACTGAAATGACCAGATCAACACCACGGATGGACAGAGATAGATCATTCCGGAAAACAGCTTTCCAGTCAACAGCCTTTTTCTTCAAAATATTCTGACAGAAGCTTATTGCATTTTTGTGAACCAACTGCCGGTCATCTAGATATCTCAATACCTTCAACATCTTCAGGAGAAGAAAAAATGTATTAAGTGAATATTAATTTTGATCAAATGGCAGGAAGACACATGGGAAGCATAAGTTTTGAAGTAGGCAGGTGATTACTATTGGTTGGACCATGAGACTTGACTAAATGAGACTCAGTCCATTTTCTTTTAATACCTATTAAATAGCTACAAGTCCTAGGCCGGGGGAGGGGGGGGGGGGGGGGTGGAGGAGGGGGGAACAGTCATTGTTCGCTGGTCCACTATTTCTAGTTAATTTGTAGTGTATTTTTAGTTTCGCCCCCGCAAAAATTTTGACTCGCCCCTGCAAAATTTTGAGATTTTTTTTTTCCATTAATAAATATTGACCCAATAACTTACACTTTAAAATTCAACCATACAAAAATCTAAGACCTAAACAAAAGATCCAATAGTTACTTAAATAAATAAATAGCTCAAATCCAATCCAAAAGCAAAAGACCCATTTATGAATCAATTACCGAAAAGCATACCTACATGCCACAGCCCACAAAATGTAATCCCGACTACAGACACCCCTCATTCTTCCTCAAATCTCTACTCTTTGCGACAGGCGACTGCTCCGCGACTCCATCTCCGCGACTCCGCCAACGCCAACCCCTCATTAAGACAAGGTTGCATAATAGAATNTCCTGTGAAAGCAAGGGTGAGAATTAAAGGGGTAACTTTAACACATTGATTTATTATCTCTAAGAGAAACTCTTAACTCGAGCACTATGCATAAAGTAGTAGACCTTGAATGAGCAGGAATGGATATAGCCAGTGTTTATTACATCGATATTTTAGTTTTATTTATAAGATTTGGATATATAATCCATTCATACTTTTCATGTACTTTCTAATTTCGGACAATCATAAAGCCTGTAATCATGTTTCTTCTTAAACTCCTATCAATAGGATGATCAGTATAGGCACAATTAGATTCTCTATCTCATCAATATACACTATTTTTTCCACTAGCAAGTGATCTTCATAAGTAAATATGATGTCATTATATCTATAAGTAAAATCCAGTCAAGATGATCACTAAACTAGATTCACTTTGATTAACCCACAATTGATATCAAATTGAATTTTCCCCATTTCTTACTCAAATTAATTTTCTTTTATATCCATGTTCTTCATCAGCAGCCTCAATGCAATATCATTCGTAGTGTACAAAATAAAAACTTAAGCGGCAGATCATAGCATAGCGAACCTAAAGAAAGAACAGTCTCAATTTAATCAAATTTAATTTAATGCATACCCCAGCCGAATGTTCCTTTCCCAAATATCATTCACACAATACAATCAATACATAGTAATGGAAAACACTGTTTTGATATATGCAGTCTTTACTTTCCCTTTACAGTGATCTTGAAATATTATCAAGCACATGATAGACTATACACAAGTGGGCTTTTAATCCTAAAATTGTAATAATCGTTGAAGAAAAGTAGTGGGTTTTGGGAATGGCCCCCTTTTGTCCTGCATTAAAAGTAATGTCAAGTAAGCGTACCCTATTGCGGTTGGAGGAGAAGGCGGAGCAGGCGATGGATTCATGAGATGGGTACACATCGAATGGCTTTAACAGCAGCAGCAATCGCTTACGCACCATTTTTTCCTTTAAATTCTCTGCCTCCTCGTTGAACACACGCTCTTACGGTTACGAGATGGAGGAATATGCTGGACGAAGAGTCCGAATTTGGCAAAGTTGTTGAGCGAAGACGAGTTGAACACTTGAACTGCATCAGTGCGTGTATATATAAATATCATATTCTTTTCTGGTACTTATTTCTTTCTAGTGAAACCTTAATTAATATTTAATTATATTAATCAGGGTTATTCCAAATTCGACCTTAGCTATATCAAACTAAATCCAAGAATGTGTATTTTTTTACATCCAAGTTTCTATTTTTGAATGTTTGATTGATATTTTTTCATAAAAAAATATTTTTCAAAAATTAATCACGTCTTGAAATCAAAGGAAAATGGGTCAAGTGAATCCAAAAATTGTTTTACGCATCATGCCTCACAAAACCTTCAAAATTGGACCTTCAGGATGGCTTGATGAACCACATGTGCTAGCCAGTCGGCCCTCACGTGCCATAATGAATAAACGAATCAAATTCAACTAAAAATAAAACAATAATATATGGGAAAAATGCTAAGTGAACACAGGAAGGCTCATAAGGGTGTCCATAATGGACACCCGGCGCTCCTCTATGTGAGTGTAGCACAACCCAATATATGGACCATGCTACATGTGAATAAAGGTTACATAATGGTTTATACCCTGTGAATTGAGAGATTTTGGTACTTTTATCTTAATAATACCTTTTTCAATCCTGCCAAATTTTTGACACATAGAGAGATGTCAATCAAGTTATACATTTTATGTGTACAAGTAGTTTAATCTATAATATATTAGGCCAACATTAGCTCTCATCTTGAACGAACATATATGAGACGAGTCGTGAATAAATGTGAAAGGTCGGATTTGGTACTGCCAGCTGAATTCATTGTAGTCTTTTTTTCATTTATATAATGATTTACATACATATGAAATGTCAAAAAAAGAGTGGTGAATTTTTATTTTTATTTTTACTTCAACTTTTGGGTCAATCGTATTTCATCATATTATGTGTATGTAAACCGTTATGTAAATCATTATGTACTAGTATTATTCTTCTAACAATTGTTTTTTTTTTTTTCCTTTTTAATGACGTCTCCTCTTCGAAATATAATAGAGCTAAGCTATTTGTACAGAAAAAAATAAAAAATAAAAATTACACGTTTGTTAATAAATGTTGAGGTGACATATATTTTGACCCTTGATTTAAATTTATCCGTTAACAATCTATAAAAAATTACGTACAGTTAGCTTAACTAAATATAATATACCGGAAGACCTCAATTTTAAGAAAGCGTTACTGGTATATATACAAATATTGTAAAAGTGAAAAATTAGACTCTTAAAAATTATTAAAAAGCACACTGATTTGCCTTTCTGACATTGGTTAATATTTGCTTGCTCATTTGATTTCTATTTCTTCTCTCCGTCATTTCAACTTCAAGGAATTGCAAAACTTTCGGTACTTCACGAANTTGTAAAAGTGAAAAATTAGACTCTTAAAAATTATTAAAAAGCACACTGATTTGCCTTTCTGACATTGGTTAATATTTGCTTGCTCATTTGATTTCTATTTCTTCTCTCCGTCATTTCAACTTCAAGGAATTGCAAAACTTTCGGTACTTCACGAAAGAAGAATCACCCATACAGAAGTTAATGGAAGAAGTGCATTTTGATTTTGAACATCTTGAGTGCGATTGGAAAGATGTCTACTTCTATTCTTTGTAGGAAAGCTTCTTAACCAAGTTAACTTGAATCAACTTCATCTAAAATTTCTTTTAAGCAGACAAACCACTTCTAGAATATCATCCAAATTTAATTAAGAACCGTTTGGTACCAATTAAAATCCAATTAAAATTAAAAATATAGTTGTTATTGGTCTCACTCGTATAATCAAAGTCAACAAAAACGGTTAATTTTTTAATTTTAATCCATACCAAACGGGCTCTAAGTTCAAAAGCAGCTTCTTGATTTCAGAAAGAAGTTTGACTTTTCAAAAACCTGACAAACGTGGCCTTTGTGCTCATAAAATTGATTAGAAGAAGACATGGCTGTATCAGTACTGTAGCAGCAACACAAAACAGGGATCAACCGCCATATGTAGAATTTTTATCTTACCAAACACTACATCCATAACATTTTATTTATTTATTTTAAATTCAATATGCTCTTTACAATAAGCAATAATTTTTTTTTCTAAAAAATAAAGAGAGCATCATTAAGGTTATACATGCAAGGATAGGGAAAAACCGCCATTTTCCTTTCGTTCAAATTTATAATAGATTTTTATTTTCATGTACGAAAAATTTTCATTTTAAAGTTAATCATTCTATAAGTAATGGGGATAAGTATGAATTAGTAGGTAGTCCTCCAATTTTTATTGTTCTTTTATTTATGGGAGATACCATGGAAAATTGAATTTTGACTTGATAGCACCAGATTTGGTGTCGCCATATTGTAACATACAAAGTTCATATTTAAGGGAGCTAGACGAATCATCGGGAAATTACAATAAACAAAAATCCTAACCTTCAATTACACGTTTTATAAATAGTACAATGAACAAAATTATACCACTTTTTCTGTTCATATTGTCTAGCATCCACCTTACGAGACAAGGGATGAGCAAATGTCTTTTAACACCAAAGACAACAGTTACTTGAGGATTAATTTTTGTTGCCCATAAACAGAACTTTCTTGCAAATGTCGATTTGTGTTTGCCTAATTATCGAAACTTGAAACCAACTGTTCTTTTATGAGGAAACTAGCCTATCCGAGGAAGTTCATGATAACCAAATGAAGCACCAAATTGCAGAGAACGAAATCAGCAAAAGCACGTTCTGGAGGTAAATCCTGCAAGTGCCGAGCACAAGGCATCAAACGGAGAAGAATAAGAGAACTTTTCGTCTCAAAATAGTTCAATGAAGTGAAATTGCTCATCTTTAGGACCAAAAGAACAACCACATGCTTTCCATTTTACACTCGGTAGGGAAGTATATGTTACCAAAGCCATAATGTGAAACATGAAACTACAAAGGCAACCGTTATAAGAGCATAATCGGCTAAGCTTTAGAAGTTTTCTTATAAGTAAATTTTTGATAAAAAAAAAAAACGTTATTTAAAAGCACTTTAAAGCTAAGCCTTTTGCATTTCTCCCCCTACGTGCAGCCGAAAACGATATAAGTATTGCACCAGCCAGATGATGAATCTGCTCTCGAAAAAAAATAAAATTTACCTTGAATTCTTTGTTTTCTTTGTTTACTTGGATACGCAGACACACTGTCACAATGAATGACATCAATCATTTGCAAACTGTTCACTTTTGCAGATCTAGTAAATAAATAACAATCAGCAAATCAACTTACCAGCAAGGACCGCAGTCCCTACACAAGAAAGTACCCCAGAAAGAAAGGAGTTGAATGGGAATGATCCAACAATAGCCATGTACACTACCTGGTCATCAACAAAATTGGAAGAGAATGAAAAATGATGAGAGGTAGAAAAGAGCCACGTTTCCCCTTTTCTCTAAAAGAAAAGGTTGAAGATTTGAAAAAGGGAAAGAATGCTAATTTTCTATGAGAACACACAGATTCAATGTAGAGACAGCTGATTTGTAGGAAGAAAATATGCCAACTACCGTATACAGAAAGCTAGAAGACCCTTGGTTCTATCGTTCTGAAAGACACGAGTTCAAAAGCTATGTTGAACAAAAGCTATGTATGACCTTTCAACTTACATATTTATTGGTCAATAAAAAAATTCAGAAATGGAAAGACTAAAGGGGGCATAGCTTTGCCTCCCCAAGACTAGAGATGGCAATGGGGCGGGTTCAGTTCGGTTCGGGGCGGGGCGGGTTCAGTTCGGTTCGGGGCTAAGATATTTATTGACAGCACATACAATTCCATGTCTAAATGATGACTACATTCCAAAGACAACTAAACAACTCCACCAATCCACCCTTTATTATTAGTATAACATGGGAGCTCGAGGTATTTCTCTAGAATTTCAATTTAGTTCAATATTAAGATAGGCAAAGTAATGAGATTTACATTACTTTTTCAGATGTATATCCAGCTTTCAACTTTGCTGACTTCAGTAAAGTTGTATATGTCAACTTTGTGGCCGTTAATAGTTTCCTATATTTTGTCATTTTTGGTCTGAAACTGCAAAAGAAGTACTACTGCACCAGAACACAACATAGAAAGTATTTTCTTCCAGTTGGAAAATTATTCTACCGTATTTATTAAGAAGGTTAATCTTTGTATGATAGACCCCTGATAAAGTTCACCTATGCGAGAAGAAGGAAAGGGCAGGGCACAGTAAGCAGTGAGGCAAACAAGGCAGCAACTAATTCAGTTACAGTTAGTTAGTAGCGGGGGTAACTTGGGAAGAGTATTTGTAAGGGAATGAGGAATAAATGTGATGGGGGGAGAGTGGAGGTTATTCACGTTTTCTGTCGAGTCATTGGGAAAGTCCAGGCCTCTCAAATGCCTTGAAGCTGTTCCAATTGTATTCCTTGCTTCCAATAAATCAAATCTCATTTCTCTGTTGAATCTCGTATAGATTGCAAGCTCAGTGATTACTTCTAGTTGCAGCTGTTGACAGTGTATAACCTCTCTTAGTGGTTAATCAGGGTAGTCAGGGTTGGTTCTGATCGAGATCATAGCAGAAGTAAACAGAAGTGCAGAGATCCAGTTCAGGAACCTATCATTGTACTTATAAAAAATCATTAAGCAAATAAATATGCATCCGTATCCTTGGAGCATAGGCCCTTCAAACACCAGTAAATATTCATGATGCTAGCCAACTCAATTTTTTCAGTTGCAGATAAATTATTTAGAGAGTAACAAGGACATAACAAGAGCCATAAAATTATCTGTTCAAATCAATTTAGGTCAATGAGTATATGCGAGCATGAATGCATCAGTTACCATACCTGAATTACAGCAGTGACTACTGCAAACACAATATACAAATCGATGATCTGCAAAAAAAAAAAACGAGAGAGAGAAATATAAAGGAAAGTAAGAAAGAAGATACTCAGCTGGGTTTCTCCAAGTGTATTGTGTATGTAGGAAAAGTTCAGGTTAAGGAAGAGAGAGGGACCTTAAGATTAGTGGGGGTAGCAGTATAAGCAGAGCGAAGAGAGTGAAAAAGAGCTTGGGCATCCTTTGTTGTCGTTGATTTCCCCATTTTCTCAATTCTGTGTGTTAGAACAATGAACTGGTAAAAAAGTCAAGAGAAAGCTGATCAGGTGTGTGATAAACTGTTAAATGGAGTCCCGTGAGGCTAGACCTGAAGTGTATTATACACATATGGATCTATAATTGGCCCACACAAACTTACAATTCGTATTGAAGCATACTTAGGGATGGCAAAAAAGCTCGTCAGCTCGGACGGCTCGGGCTCG
>CAIGRR010163818.1:0-11727 GCA_903798365.1 Fraxinus sp. 1973-6204
AACTTCAATTTGGAGAAACTTCTTTCTGTAGATGCAAGTGTAATCGAGGCAATATAAGCATTTGGAAAATAACTATTCAATATCTTCAAATATTGTAACTCTTCAATTGCTCACATTGCTTCACTTGGTGTTATCCTTCACTTGGTATATAACACTTCAAGACCAAGAACTCTTCAATTGCTCTCATTGCTTCACTTGGTGTCTTCAAAATTGTTTTTGTATTTCTAATAATCTTAATCTCAAAGTAAAGAATCGTTATTAATATATAATAGATCGATATTAAAGTTTTATGTCGATTCTCCAACAATGAATTATCAAAACCCCTCTTTACTTTGAGTTACGATTTAATGCATGAGGAAAAGTGGAAAACGAATACTACCCAGTACGGCAATACCCAAAAACACCATCTTATCACTAGTAATAAAGACAAATTTCAATAAAATAGCCGTATTCAATCCACTGAATCTGAGAAATTGTTCGATGCAAAAAAGAGAAGGAATATATAGAAATTAGATTTTATACCAATAGGCAGGCAGTGGTGCGGCACGATGGCGACGAACGGCTGAGAGAGAAGTGAATAGATAGAAGATGGCATCGCAAGCCATTTCACCTTTTTGGTTCTTCTCGCACCCACCGGCACAGAGGAAGATGGGTATGAATGAGGTATTAAAAAAATCTGAGGTCCTTTGGGCCTGATGCATGGGCCTCACTCGCCTCTGTCCAAAATCGGCTCTGGGCCACATACAAATTCAGCTTCTGTTAAATTGCCGTTCAATAAGAAACTACAATGCAGCACAGAGTAATTTAAAGGCAATTTTACAGGGAAAAATAAGCAATTTATAGTCAAACGTGTTATAAATTACAACACCTATAAACTGAAAGTGGAAAAGAAAAAGAAATTTATAGTCAAACTTGTTTCAAAGGGATATTTATTTTCTGGAAAATGTGTGGCAAAAAAGTTTACTTACAAATTAGTTTATTGAGTCCATGTTCGAGTCACATTCTCATTTTCATTCTCATTCTTCTACTCATTTTCAACCACACATTCTTCAATAAAATAATATTTTTATCAAATCAATAACTTTTTCTTCTTTTTTAACCACATATTCTCCATCACTTCACATCAAAAAAATTCACTCTCCTACAAAATGTGCATCAAACACACACTAAGCAAGCAAGAGTTTAACAAGTGTTTGTAACATATTAGAATTGGGATGATCCAATTTNCTTTTCCTTCTTTTTCAACCACATATTCATCATCACATTACAAAAAATGTATTCTCTTCTAAAAAATGTGCATCAAACACGCTCTGAGAGAATGTTTGGTTGATAATGAATTTGAGAAAAAAAAAATGAATTTTTAAATAATGAGGCTCAACCAATTAACTTAAAAGTTAGTTCAACTGGACAACGCATGTATGAATATGAGCTTATGTGTGCATAATCATTTTTCAAACTATCTGCTTAAGATATAAATCATAACAAAAAAAGGAGACAAAAAAAAAAAAAAAAGGTTACTTGCACCTATATAAGAAAAATCAAAGATCCTGAAACACGAAATTTTGTGACGAATGTGTTAGTGGTATATCTTAAGTAATTTTAATAGTGTGTTTGGGAGAGATTAAAATTGAAAAACTAGTCGTTATTGTTGACTTTTATTAGACAAGTGAGACCCAATAATGGCTATATTTTCAATTTTAATTGGATTAAAATTAATACCGAACAAGCCCTAAGTTTACTTACAACATTTACTGTATATTGATAATTCATACCGTGATTATAAATGAAATTAAGAAACTTTTGATCATCATCACTCGCCAAATCAATATCCATTTAGAATGAGCATATATGTGGTGATTTTTCAGAAGGATCACTAATATTAAAATCAAATTTTAATTTATATCAATCAGGTGCTGAGTCTGCACCACAAATGAATCCAAAATATATGAGATGTACTTAGTTTCAAGGTTTACTAAGTAGCTTTGTAGTTGCTTGCATGATGCAGGAGAATGCGAGTCGATGCCGAGTTGTTTGATAGTTCGTTGATGACGCTAAGATACCATTAGTTGGCTGATTAGCGTATAAATAACAAGTAATCGACGACATTTTCTAATTGGGGCCTTTTTGGACCCGTTTCGGTATTTTGGCCATAATTTTGGCAACGGTTATCCGAATCGCGCTCATGACCCCAATTCGGAAAGCTCGTTTTGGTGTGCATCGATTTCGATTTCATGCTCACTCGGTGTGCATTGATTTCGAGGGCAAAATCCGTTGTTTTCCTTTTCGAATCCTCAATTTTAGTTATTTTTTGCCCTTTTTAGTAATATTTTGATTGCCTTTTTAACATAGAATATGAACTTGGTTTGAGCCAGATTCTGGGGATATTATTTCTTTTATTACGTATTTTCTTTTGGTATGAATATTGATATTTTTCTATTTTTGGTAAAATCCCGATAATTATGATTTTTGAGCTATATAACCCGGCTTGTAGGTTATTTTCGAATATTGAATGAAGAATAAAGATATTTCTCGTTTTCTTGGTGTTTTCTCTTGCATTCTTCTCTGTTAAATTATGTGTTGAATTTCAACCTGCAGAATAATCACTATTTTACCCGGTATTATTGCATTATGGGTAACGATGTAAATAATGTTTTTGATAAGGTTGTTCTACACGATTTAGACTCTTTCATGTAATTAAAAGGACCAAAAGATTCAAAATAATGAATTTTTATGCAAAGCATGTGAGAAAATTAGCGTGCAAAATTTGATACTCCACTTGATTTGGAGTAGCAATTGTGGTTGCTAAATAAAATTTCATCCATTTCCTGGGGTTTAGTACCAATGGTGCTTGCCAAATAAAAAAAAGTGTTGATTTCTTAAAATTCAAGATCAGCAGATTGTGCTAGATATTTTTATTTTTATTTTTTTTTTTATTATCTAAGTTCGTTTATGCTTCCCGTCAATTGCAACAATAAAAAAAATCAGATAGTCAACTACAGGGAAAAAAAAAATAAAAATAAAATTACCAGTTGGGAAATTAAAATAATAATAATAATAAAAAAAAACAGTGTATATAATATACATATATTATATCCTGAATTGTCTTTTATGGGTACATAACTAGAATAGAACTTGCACAGATTAGACATTCCTATTTTCCAAATCTAACATAATGGGGACCTTTGGGGAACACCCTTTCGTCTATTCATAGCAAATGTCATTTCAGATGAACATAAGGATATTAACTGGTGGCTATTTGGAGAAACCAAAGTGTTGCTGCGTTTCCTTTTTACAGATTCAATTGTCGCCTTAGAGTTTGTTGCATCACTTGAACGTGAACCAGATGAAGTTCTGAGCGAAATAGGCAATTTAGGGACTGAATCTTGTGTCATTTGATCATCTTCAAGATGTAGCAAAGCATCATGATTGGATAGGTGTTGTTTATTTAAGTTGCAGGCCATGTAATGCACCTGTAGATGACAAAAAATAGTAAAATTTGCTTGAAAGGGAGAAATTCTATTATTGCATACACTAGCATTCGAGTGAGTGCGAAAAAATTCAAATAAAGAGGTCGATTAGCCTACTCGATCGGTCGTTGGAGAGACTTGAGCAACGTCCAACAGTCGAGTAGACTAATCGAGCTCTTGATTAGCAGATTTTTGCTGAATTGCTCTAAGATGACTATAAGACTGCCAAGTAAAATTCAATATCGACCGTAGTAATTTAAAATTGACCTTGCAAGAGATGGAGCAGAAGAGGTAAGGCTCTTGGAGATTTCTGTCACATATACAGAAATTGGCTGAGGTTTTGAAATGCCTTGTTATTGGCCTTCGGTTCAAGAACACCACTTTTGCACTGTTTGTTGTGTATGACTGCATTGAATTGCAACAAAAATATGAAAAATATTTTTTTCTAATCTCTGTTACGGGGAGGACAATGTAAAAGCTTGACTTACTTGAACAAATGAGCAATCTATTAACTTGTCAGCTTCTTTCAAGCGTAAAACATCTTGATAAACGTATCTTCTGATCTGAATTACGAAAATTCAGAAATTAAATTACAAAACTAGAACATGGGAGTGAAGATTTTTCATTTTTGAGACAATTATTAATGTATATAGACAACAAACCTGTAGAAGACGATGACATTGGTGAGAAGGCAAGCAGTGAGTGCATAGACTAATGCAACAGTCCAAGCAAAACGTGTTCTCTTCATTTTTCTTCTCATATTCGTGAGCCAGACATGTATTGAAGAACTTCTCACCTAGAAGCACTTCAAGCCACTGAGGAATTGAATCAAAGTGAACCTGCAAAAATCCCAGAAAATTATTCTAAATAAAGTAAATACCCCACCAAGATGTCGTGTACCAGAAGCCTGAAAAACAATTAAAATTCAGTACGAAAGATTATATAGTATTGGATAATATTAAAGAAAGTATCCACCATTTTCTTTAATTCAATTTGTTTGGCCCTTGATGATAGAGTAGATATGGACTCTGTGGTTCTTCCACAAAGAATCATTAACGAACTGGAAACAACCCGAAGCACACCAGTAAATTTTCAAGGAGCTTGTTTCTCATTTAAATAAAGAATCACAGTAGACAGATTGGTGTAATCCTTTCTTCCACTGCCACTGTACAAACTCATTACAAATACATGATACAGTGTATGAATATACAGTGCGTAAAAGAATTAGCCTACAAAAACATCCAAATCAAATCTTTTCGCATGTTTAGCTCCAACCCTATTTTTTTCTTATCATTTTCTACTCTCAATAGTCAATTCACTCGACAATATGGTCTGCAATAGCTGCTAAAAACACATATAGGCTTACATGCATATCCAGGAGGAGTAAAGACTTTTAAGAAAGGTGGGCTATTATATAGGAATGGAAACAGTACAAAAGATTAGATTTTGGATTTACATAGAGACAGGGTAGGATCAGATCATTATAGTCTAGCTGTCTCGAGAGATGTTCTGGAGAAAACATTTATGCAACTCACGAGGCTGATGTAATAATATTAATAATAATGCATGCGAGTAACAAATGCTACTTCATATTCCAGCTACCAGCTACCAGAGACATAATAGATATTAATTTTTTTGACTTGATTACACACCATTTTCAACTTTCCATATAAATGTTGCCACCTAGGTAGATATGTAATTTAATGAGACAAAATTTATAATTTTTTCAACACACATTTTATAAACTACGATCAAATTTATTAAAAATGTAATTTTTATCTAAATTAAACAGAAATGTGTCAAGTAGGACTCAACACTCTGACCCAATTTCTAGGGGCCGGAGTTTTCTCAAAGTTGGAGAGTCGAGCAAATTGTGAGTGGTGTAGAGATTCAAACGCAAATTTGAGTAAAATACATTATGAACATGTTTAGTTGGATTTCAAGCTGGTAAAATTATCTTTATAAACCAAAAATCCATCAGAAAATGTTACTTAACGTATGTGTTGACTTATTTTTAAGCCCGAATTGAAATAAACCATAATTGGATTCATTTACTTCTCTTTGATATAAGTGGAGCTGACCAAGTCGATTATCAATCTACCTTTCACTTTCTAAACATCAATATCAAGTAAAACATTTTGAGGTTATTTTCGTAATTTGGCACAACCGAAAGCTCATAAGCAAATCCAAATATATGTGCTTATCGCACTTGTGAGCAGGTCATTAAAACGTTTGAGCTTTTTGATAAATACTTATTTTTTTCATAAGATAGTTTTTTAAAGCACAACCAAAATCATCAATTATACAATACAAACCCTGCATTTACTAAGGATAACAAAACATTTCTTTTACATCTATGAAGTTTCCTAATACATATTTTTGTGACATATTGAACATGTGATGACTAATTTATGAAAGTAACGATCTTTGCTTTAGGTTCTAAATCAATTCCTGAAAATATAGAATTTGAAATGATAATGAATTGAACTTATAGTGTTGCTGATTGTAAAGCATTTATTTTATGGTCCTAGAAGTTAATAAAGGAAAATATCAAGGAGGGTGTATTCAATTGAAATTTTTTAGATTTTTATAGACTTTTTATAAATGAAAACTTGTGTGAATTTCATGGACTTTTATGGATTTATATGAAATTAATGGAAGTATTTCATAGACTTCTATAGATTTTCATTTTAAATTTGTTATTGTCTTCTGTAGAATTTAAAAGACTTCTGAAAACTTTCATTTAAAATAGAATTTAAGTGGATTTAGTGCAATAGTGTGAAATTCTCACATACGAAGTGGTAGTTCTCACCATGTAATAGAAAATGATTTTAAAAGAATAAAAACTTAAGTCGCCTTTTATATAAGACTAAATAAATAAATTTCAATTTCAATATTATAAATATGACATAGCTTTAAAGTGTAAACAATAAATTAATGTATAAAAAATTTAATTATAAATTAGCCTTTTTTTTATATAAAATCTTATAATTTCATTATAAATTGATCTTACCCTTAAAAAAAAGGATGAAAACAGAAAAAAGTTATATGAATCTTCAATTACAATTTAATTTTTTTCCCCTAGAAAATAGAGATAAACAATAAAAGAGATATCGAGAAAAAAATAAGGAGAATACAAACAGATAAAATCGGGTTAAAGATAAAAAAAAATTATATGAATAATAAAAACAATACAAATTAATTTGTACATAAAAATAGAGAGAAGCAATAAAGGAGAGAGACAGAAAAGAAAAGAAAAGAAAAATAGAAAGAAATAAAATAAGTAATAAAATAAATTTTTATCCATGACTCTAATATCCGTAAAAGACAAAAGAAAGAGCATAGTCTATTCATTCATAAACTGAAAATGAATCTCTACGTGAGGGGTGATTTAATTTTCCTCATTAATAAAGTTGTTACTCTATTTATAAAAAATATCTTATACATTATAGAAAACATTTTTAAATTTAGAGAATCAGTTTTTGTGCACTCCAATAATACTCTCTATTTTGACTCTACATTTTAATTTAAAGAAATATTTATTGATTTCTCCTTATATTTTATTTAACACAATTTTTTAAATTGTCAAAGGTTGACCAATTAAAATATCGTTTGTATAGTTTAAGAAATAAATTATTGAAATTTGTGACGTATTAAAAGGAATTATCGTTCAGTAAGAACAGATAGTGAGTTCGGCTTTTAAATTTTGGAGAGTCAAACTCAATCTCCATTTTCAAAAGTTAAAAAGTTCAAATAGAGAATCTCTTATAGCTTATTTTTAGGCATTAAAGTATCTCCAAAAGATTCTTTAACTTTATTTTAAAGAGTTAACCTTTAAAATTATAATCTAAAAGATTTTTTAAATTAACATTTTAATTTAGAGAGCCAAACATACTCTCTATAATTAAATGCATTCAAAATATTTCAATTTTCAATGAAGGAAAATAATATAATAATATAGAAAAAAAATAGTGAAAATAAAAGATTGAAAAAACAATAAATATTTTTTTAGAATAGTAAAATTAAGTGTTTAAATATAAGAGTTTATTGGAGTATTTCAAATTTTATATTATTTAAATTTATAGATATTCTTTAAAAATAGGGGAGTCTCTTAAAAATACCCCGAACACTTTAAATTAAAGAGTATTTATAGAGTTTTTTGAATTTTTTTTAATAATCTTTAACTTGAGTCATTTAACCACGGTAGTTTCACGCATCGGATCTACTACAAGCTAGAAGGGCTAATGATGGCAAAAAACTCGTCCCGGTGCTACACCGCCCCGACGGGGCTGGACGGGGTGGGGTGGGAGTGTCCCGCCCCGAACCCGCCTCGTGAAGAATAAAAAATAATAATTAACTACAAATAAAATTTTTTTTATTTAATTGGAAATTTTTGAAAATGAAATAAAAAAAATTAAACGGGGCAGAAAACGAGACAAGCCCGAGCACCGAACCCGCCTCGCCCCGCCCCGTCTAAAGTGGGGCAGGGGTGCCCCGCCCCGAACCCGCCTCATTGTCATATCTAGGAAGTGCTGTAAATAAAGAGAAAAAAATAATGGGACGTGCAAAACTTAGGCCCTATTAAGGGACCAAGTTTCGGATTGATATTCGTGACTTAAAGGACGTGTTCGCACACAAACCCAATGGCTTTAGGGTATTAATTAAGACGAAATTATAGGAATCCCGATTTTTAAAGATGGAAATTCAAAAGTAAGGTACAAAGTTTTTTTAATCATAAATCGGGTATTTAATAAAAAATATAAATATTAATAATAATTATAAAAACAATTCTTTATCATCTCTCTCTCTCTTTGTAAACCTATGGCAACTGTCTCTCCCTCAAAACCTGTGTCGACTTTCTCTCATATCTCACATCTCTCTCTCTCTCTCTCTTAAAATATGTGGCAACTCTCTCACCTCTCTCATCTCCCTCTCTCTCAAAACCTATGACGATGCGGGATCTGTGGTGGCTATCTAGGTCGGAATACAGCAGCGATCTTTGGTGTAACCTAGTTGATATGCGATGACGGCGCGACGGTTTGTGGTGGTGATATGCGGTACCTTAGCAATCTGAATACACAGATCTGAACGTCGGAGGTGCGTGTACGTGGTTGGCGGCGTTTGCGCGTGATATGTTACCGTGGTGGTGTGTGCATGGTTTGCGGTGGTGGTATTTTTGTTGGGTTTTGGAGTGTTGGTGGTTTTCGTGTTGGGTTGGTTTTTGCTGTAGCGGTCATCGTCAATTTTTAGCTGCAACGACGATGACGTCATCACTGCGCTCTAACCAACGGCGGAGCTTGACGTCGTTACTGCAGCGAAGATGGCGAGTGTAGCGGTCATCGCCGTTGCAGCAATGGATGGTGGTGGGTGTGAGCGTTGATTTAGGGCTATAATGGTTGTCCAGCAGCAATGGAGATGGTGGTGGGTATAGCGGTCATCACTGCCGGTGTCACAACGCTGCTGTGAATCACAGCAGTGTTGAGTGTCTGTGACAACTATTTGGTTGATCTATGACCAATATTGGTTGTGGATTGGGATCGGGGGTTGATTTTTTGGTGTATGTGACCATTATTTAGTTCTCTGTGACCAATCGTTAACCCGTGACCTTAAAATTTGTGACCAAAAATTTGAAAATATGTGACCTATAGATAAACCGTGACATAATTTTTTTGATCTGTGACCAACGAAGTAGACAGTGACCCACAAAATTTTTGATTTGCGACATCGAAATAATCTATGACCAACTAATTTGATAATATGTGACTAATAAAAAAGTGGTGACCTATAATTATGTATGTGTGACCATTAATGGTATAAATGTGACTTTATTATATTTATTTATTAAATATTTTTAATTAATTATATATATACCTGATTTTTGCATTTTTAAACTTAAAACTTGACTTTTGAATTGGTGTAAAGTATACACCTGAATTTTGATTTTTTTCCCATTAATTAATGTCATTTGTATGCACATTGGAATTTAATATTTACTCATAGGATTTTAACCTCTTTTATAAATATATCTGGTCAACCTGTTATTAAATTCAATAAAATTATATTATCGATAATTACATCAAAATAGTTCATAATGAACTCTACCTCATTTCCCTGAATCTAATCGATCTATTCATACATTTATCGAAGTTCAATAAAATTAAATATAAATTTACATGATAAAAGCAATTAAATAGAAATAGAATAGAAATTGGGAATATTAAGCCCAGTACCCTTCTTTTATAGGTGTTTTGATTAATACCCTTAAACTAATTAACATTTTAATGAAGTATTAATTATGTCTAATTGTTAAAACCAAAGCCCAAACCACATTTCCTCCCTCCTCAGAAACGTATCCTCCCCCAAATCGTAGCCCAAAATTTCAGAGGAAAATCCGAGTAAAATCCCCCTCTTTTTCCTCACGTAATTCTCTCTTTCTATCTGCTACACAATTTGTTCTGTTTCTTTCTGGGAAAAATCCCCCTTTTGTTTATTTTTCGCACAATATGATAAATTTTTGTCCCCATTTTTCCAATTTCTAACAGGGGAATATGAATATGTTGATGTGATGATTGAAGGGGAGAGGTTTATAATTGACATTGATTTTCCATCAGAATTTGAAATCGCTAGATCCACCAAAGCATTCAAATCGATTCTCCAAACACTACCTAACATATTTGTAGGTAAAGTTGATCGCCTTGAGAAGATCATTGACATTGTATCAGATGTAGCCAAAGAGAGCTTGAAGAAAAAGGGCATGTCTTTTCCACCATGGCGCAAGGCCAATTATGTCAAGGCCAAATGGCTCTCTCCTTACACCCGGACTACTTTTGGGCGTAACCGGTGAGGAAGTAAAGGATCCGATTACAACAAAAACAAGTTCTTGTGTCGAATTTGAGTTGACTTTCGGGGAGAAATGTTCGCATGATGAGACTAACAACAATGGAAACATTTTTACTCTCTCTAACAGTACATCTTCAAACAAGAACATGACTCCATTGATGAAGCCATTGGAAATTAGGCCAAGGAGTTTGCAGGAAGGAGTGAAGATGGTTACCAATTTAGCTTCTGTAATTGAAGATAAACCATGAAAGTTTTGATTTTTTTTTTTTTTTTTTTTTTAAGTTTTGCTTTTGCCTTGAGAACTAAAGAAATTGAATGGATTTGATGCACTGTTTATTTTAGAATATGAACATTTATACATTGTGATTTCTAGTAAATCAACATTTGCATAATGGTTTTGGTAATCAAGATTTTTAAAGAGAGAAACACTTATTTTTGTTTTCTAGCAATTTTGATTGGTTGGAAATTAGAGAGAGAATTGGGGGTTGGGTGAGAAGAATGATTGTGAATGAATGGTTTGTCACTTTTTTTATTTGTATTTTGTCACTTTTTCGAATGTTTTTTATCCGTGTTTTGACACTTTTTTGAATGTTTGCAATTTTTTTTTTTAAATTGTCACTTTTTAGAACGTTTTGTCATTTTTTTTTGAATTCATGTCACTTTTTTAGTGTTTGTCACTTTTTTTTTATTGTTTGTCACTTTTTTACTATCACTTTTTAAAGATTTGTGACTTTTTTTAGTAACAAACTTCACTTTTTAATCAGCATGTGGATTGGCTATTTTGGTATTTGTCACTTTTTTTAGTTTGTATTACGTTTTGAGAGTCTCATTTTTTTTTTGAGTTTGTGTCTTTTTTTTAATAAAGTAAAAAAGTGACAATTTTTATAAAAAAAAAAGTGACATTGCATCACTTTTTTATTTTAAACAGTATTTTTTACTTTCTAAAAACATTTCATATGATTTTTCAAAACATTCCCAATTTTAAGAGTATTTTTGTAAGTACCCTATAGAAATTTATGACTAAGAAGTGGGCTTGTGATGGGCTTATGGGCAGTCGCATAAAGGCCGAAGGAAGAAAAATGCTAGCCCAAAATATTGAAAAAACCTACTTATCAAGATACAAGGTGGAACCAATAGCAAGCGGAGGACCAAGCTTCTACACCGACTAATTGAACATTGCCTGGACAATCATTATCATCAAGAATATGAAAAATTCCGGACAATACTAGGAACCCCAAAAATGTACAGAAGAAACTCGAATCAGAAAGAGCAGATTCCATTCATTCATATATTGAACTGAAAATGAATCTCTATGTGGGGTATTTTAATTTTCCTCATTAATAAGTTCGTTACACTGTATTTATAAAAAGTATCTTATGCATTATAGAAATCATTTTTAAATTTAGAGAGTAAAAATTTT
>CAIGRR010163866.1:0-13470 GCA_903798365.1 Fraxinus sp. 1973-6204
GATGAGTCCTCCGAAGAGAAATGCAACTATGATGAAGAGGTGAAGTCCCATGTTGTTGGGATGAGGACTCGTCTAATTACGGTGATGAATAATGTTGGTAGTTTTTTAGGCTAGAGAGATTGAGGAAATATGCGATTTCTTCATACATTTGTATTGAACATTCTTGATTCGATTTTTAGTATCAAAGCCTAATATATTTTGTAGATGCTCAACGATTGAGTATCATTTAAAAGAATGTGAACATCTCATTAGTGGGTGAAAATTTTTCTTACGTTGAATCTTTAATTTTCTACAAATTTTACTTGATCATTTTGAGTCTAAACGTTGATTTAGGGCTAAGAAGGAAGACATAATTCAAGGCTTCTTCTTTTGTCGACGTACTCTCGTTTTTACTTTAGTCATGTTCTTCTTAATTTCTTGAACCAAGATAGGGGATCAAACGTTATTTGACTAAGCGATTATCTTTTTGTTGTTATTAATTCGTTTGTATATATTGAGACGTTTACGGTTATTTCTTTGTAATACTTTAAGTTGATTTTCTTTCATATTTAATATCACATCTTTTTGATAGGTATAAACTGTCTTTAATTTGGATACTATTGATCTTTTTAGCAGATATTAAGGGTGTGTTCGGTAGATATTAAAATCGGATTAAAATTGAAAAATTAGTCGTTATTGTTGATTTTTATTAGACAAGTGAGACTTAATAACGATTATATTTTCAATTTTAATTGGACTTTAAGCACCCCCAAACACGCACTAAATAGATTTGTACCCTTTCAAGTCACTTAAAATTTGACAACAATAAAAAAAACATAGCCTTGTGTGTATATAGGTCCTAGCCCTAGCCCTAGCCCTAGCCCTAGCCCTAGCCCTTTATAGAAAATGTAGTGCTTGATGCATATGCTTTCTCGTACTACTATCACTTTCATATATTCAATGTTGTGACAGATTTTCAGTTGGAACTTCTTAAGTTGTGCGAGGCTCTGAATCCTTATTTATGCATTCCAGTCACTCTATATATGCTATATATTCTTTTGCCGGGAAATTTTATCATCTGAATTTTATTAGGGATGAACACAATTTGATTTCGACAGCTTTTGAAATATTTCCAAGCAAAACATTTTAAACGGTTTGAAAATATACCTAACCAAACCAAACCATTTCATTTTCCAAACTAAATCATTTTTTTTTCCAGTTTGATTTTATTATAAAATATATTTTATCTGCATAAAAATAATTTCTTTCAAACAAGTTAAAAATAAATAGTAATTTGAAAGTTCACTATAACACTTAAATTGAAATCTTCTAAATGTAAATTAGTCGTCTCAATATAAACTAAATAATAATAATAAAGTTCAACCATAAAACTAAGCTTGCAATTTCATTGTTTAGATAAGGGAAATATTATCATAAATAAATTATTATTTTCCTAAATTGTTAATAAAAGTCGACTAACGAGTAAATTTGTTGAATTATAAATTGATCTAACAAATAGTATATCTTGGATAAAACAAATAATTCTCCTTTTTTTTTAAAAAAAAAAATGTTGGGAGAATGATTCGTTTTGGTTTCGAGTGTTTTTAACTATCGCAACCTAAACTGAACCATTTTCAAACAGCTTGGTTCAATTTTGAAACGATTAAAACCTAAACCACATGGAACCAAATCAACAGTTTCAAAATTGTGGTTTTGATTCGGGTGAATGAGTTGGCAGCTTTTTTATTCACCCCTAGATTTTACTAAATAAGATATAAACCATTTCAGGAGACAATTGGATCATTACAAGTGTGATGTACTTCGTAACTTGAGTTTTAGAATTTTGATTCTCTTCCTAGGTTATTTCGAATGTTGGTGGGAACAAAGAAGTCAAGTCATTATTTATTGATTAATAGGTTGATTCGTTTAGTATTGACTCTTTCAGTTTCTACAACAATAGAACGAGCTCTTTTCAGGGATCAAGATGTCTCTTCCATATAAAATGGAAATTATCTTTATCAAACTCCGTGATCATCTATATTTAGAGGGAGGTTGCTCTTGATATTGTACAAAGGTTTTGTTGAAACGTTTTATCATATGGGGAATTGCAAGGTACGACAGAAGTAGCATTTTTGAACCCCTAATGACAACCATTATTCCAAAATTCTTTAATCTCCGTACACATTTTCAACCACATATTCACACAATAAAATATTTTGTACATAATTCAAAACTTTTTTTTTTTAACCATACATTCTCCAAAAAAAAAATCATTATTCAAAACCTCATTTATCAAAAATAATGACCATTGAATAGGCGGGTAGTTATTTGTAAAACGTGTTTCCATATTTTTCACAACACTTTTCGTGGTAATATTTTTGAGATGGAATAAATATATTATTGAAACCCTTTTAAATTTTAATCTCCCAATTAACTTATTTTTCAAAACTCAATCTTATCCAAATTTCAGTCTTAAATTCTTCTTCTTCATATATTATTTGTGGCATGCAAAATTCAAAAAGAGCTAGTGGTGTAGCTACAAAAACTAAAATAAAATAAAATATTAATGTACATCACATAGATCATATTTATCTAACAAATCAATATAAAGCCTAGCACTCCCATTAAATTTTAATTTATTTTTCTCTCTCTTTCATCAACTACACATCCTCTCAATAAAATAATATTATGTTTAAACCCAAGAAGATTTCTTACTTTTTAACCACACATTTTTTAAAAAATATTATTCCAAAATCAATCTTTTCAAATAATGGAACTCAAATAAGGGCAAAAAAGTTTTTCGTTTTTGCCATTAAGTATTAAGAGAAGTCTTACGCCTCTTTTAGTGAGGCTCCAGCATGGCCACGTGGCAATCACACGGTAAGAAATCCTAGGCCATCACTCCATGTCATTCTACCCATATGGGAATTTTGGCCAAATCCCCACGAAGAGGCCGAACCCTTATGGAGAGGTCGGATCCATACAAAGGGTCGAACCCTCATTGATGAAGCAAGGCCAAGGATGATAGAGGCGCTACAGAGTGTCTTCTGTACAATATCTTCGATTTATGTTTGATGTGACAACACACCTCAATAATCGTCAACATGTCAAGTTTAGCTTCTATGTGTTAGGCCTAGGGCTACAAAAATGTCATAACATTAAATGCACATGAGCCTAGGATTGATCGATGAATGCCTATAATAAGGTATCTCAACCGTTAGGATTAGACCACACGATTCTTCATCCAACGACTCTTACTCATAATCTTCTACTAAAAAAGCTCACACATTATGTCATTTGAAATGTAATGCACGTTTAGAATTTCAAACTATAACTTTGCTCTTTTTGCTATCACGAATTATCTCCAATGCTGACCACCATTTTTATATAGGAGGCTCTCATCTAAAGTACTTTCCACACTTAAAAACTTAATACTTTAATTGACTTGACCATCGAGTACGTGGCCAACTTCACCACCATCGGAAGAAGCCATATGTGGAACACGGTTTGTCATAGTGTGCAGAAATTAGATTTACATGAATGCGGAAGATTTAGTGATCTATTAACCAAGTTGAAGGTACAAAAATCGAAGTCAACAAGAAGGAAAAGGACAATCAATGCTCTTACAATTTCCCAGCTAATTAAATTACAAAACATGCGCATCTATTATCTAATGCCTGCAAGACATCCTAGAACTCAAATTCTTAGGTTTCTTTGTTGAGAAGCTCTACCAGTTTGTACGTGACATAATTTAAGTAAAATGACTGTGCAGTCTCGAGAAGCCATTTTGCCTATGAATCGGTCAGCTTACTACAGGAAAAAAGTTAATTCAGGTCTAACATTGCTTTATTATCTTGAATGATAGTTCAAAATCGTCAACAAATCAATTGCGGGAAAAAATTTAATGGGGTTTAAACAATTTACATCATCCCGAATGTTCACGAGTTCTTCAGTTGATTTATTCCTTCACAGAGTTGAGATTGTAGTATAAGTGGCAACACGGCGCCACCTTTCGGATGAAAATCTGCATTGTGCTTTCTTCGGTATTTTTATCATAATTTTCTCTCTCGATATCCGATTGACACGTTTCAAATTGGGTCTTTAAGATAACTCAAAAGGATACAACTTTACTTGAAGTAACATTTTTCCTATTTGAACGCTTACTGGGTCAAAATGGGTTTCAATCTCGGGCAGAAAATTGGAACATTCTTGTGCGGTTGAAAATTGATTTGTGAAAATACTTTAATCATATTTCACTCCTTTTGACTTTCAATTGCATTCCATTGATTCCTAACATTCTCAAATCTTCAGTCCAAGTTTCGGCACAACTTTTTATTATTCACACTTCAGTTCCCAAACTTTGGATCTTGCCTTTATCAATGAATATTCAATTATTTCTTCAATGTGGAATCAATTCTTCCATTTTTCATATGCTCATTATGGAATTGATTAACAATATTGCCAAAGTTTTTTTTACTAATGTTTGATTCTTTCTTTCAATTCCACTTCCTTTCATCGAGTTTCACTTAATAAACGAAATACACAATAAATTAGGTTATATTTGTTCAAAAGAACTATTAAATATCTATATTTTTAAGGGCCAAATAAGTGTACAAAATACTTNTTCTTTCTTTCAATTCCACTTCCTTTCATCGAGTTTCACTTAATAAACGAAATACACAATAAATTAGGTTATATTTGTTCAAAAGAACTATTAAATATCTATATTTTTAAGGGCCAAATAAGTGTACAAAATACTTGTTGAGACTTGAAAGTCTAGGAGTAGGAGCATCTCCACTTCTGCCACAGAAGACAATATCCTCCAACAATGCTTTGAATGCTAGACGTTGCATTATATGCTTTTCTGCTACACAAAAATCTGAGCTTTGAACATCTAATTGCTGGCAAATGGTCAAACACTGAAAATGATGTTAAGAAATATCGTATTATTTTATTTTATTGTTTATTAAGGGTAGAAAAATCTTTTTAGCTTTCTATATATAGTCTCTTTATATTTAAGTTAAATCATATTTTTTTTATTATGCAGAATTAATGAAACTCTAACTTCACTTTTTCTTTTTCTTTTTTCTTTGAATTATTTAACAAATGAAAACCTTTCCAGTTTCATCTTAATTTTTATGAGCACGTAAATATTCATTTAAAGCCAAATGTCACAGATTTGCAAATTTCAAGCACCGGGCAGCCTTAGCTTCTCCGGACTTTCCGCCCCTCGCAGTCAAGCTAAGTCAGCCTTCGATTATATGGTTGGCACAAACAAAATTAACTTCAATATCAAAACTTCCAATCATAATATATTTCCCTAATTCTATTGAGAAAATTAAGACTTCTACATTTTTATACTTAGGAAATGGAAATATACTAATTTTTTGGAAAAAATACCGACCAGCCTAAATTACGAGAGTAAAGGAACGAGTAATCCAAATCGCCAACCGTATGCCTTTCCTCCAATTCTAATATGCAATCTCTTGCCATTTCCCTATATCACATGTGTCTCTCGTCCTATAATTTTCCAGGTGGTGTAGTAAAACAAGTATCGTGTTAAGCTCTCTTCATCTTTGTGGAGAGAAAAAGTTAGAGCAAAAGGCTGATTGGATTAGCATATTGAAAGGAGCCGTCAAGGACGTTGGTGTGGTCACCATTATTAAGACTTAGAAGGCACCTGCAGGAACCCACTCTCGACGAGCCAGCCAACTGCAAGAACCCATAACAATGGACAATCCCTTTTACGAGCAGTCTCAATGTGGGTCGTCAAGTCCAAGTGCAACAACAAGAAAGTCAAAATTGAAACAAACTATAAGCGGACACCCACTTGAGAACAAAATTTTAGACTTGAAAATGTTCCTTCTCTTTTCTCCTGAGGTCCACAATTAAGTTGAGGGGTTGAGGGCAGTTGATCCACAGCTTTTACTTTGCACAAAACAAAAGGCTCAATCCACTCAATGACTCAATGAAACCAGAAATTGAAAAAAAAAAAAAGGCAATTAAATGAGAGGCTGAACATATGGGCCATGGCCATTGAGAGCAACATATGGAGGGGATAATGTTACATTTATATAGAAAGGTAGTTAATAAGTTGGTGAGATTCCTCATTGCACTGCACATGCACTGCATTTAAAGATGGTGTTCTGGTCTTATTTACTTGGGTCCTAGACGACTTGTTAAATCAATATAATATTAAAGCACGCGAAATATATGTATATCATGTCAACATCTTCTATTTATGCTCTTTTTTTTTTTTGTTACGTAGGAACCCACAGCCGCTATCTGTGAGTGCGCACTGGGTAAACCTTGCTTCACGTGCAATAGCCCGCAAACCACACAGGAGAGATAAACCGCACTAGGCAAGTCCGGTGCAAAGAGTTCGATCGAAGAAATGTTGACAGAGGATTCGAACTCGTAACCTTTGATTTTCGCGTTCATCTATTTCACCAACTCGACCACTTTCGAAGGAATTTCTATTTATGCTCTTTGTTTAGAACGCTTGTTAAGTTTAGTCTATGAGCATGCTTCCACAACTAAGGGCATACAAGTACGTAATACTAAGAAAACTGAATTGTACAATAGATAAAATTAAAGTCGGTCCATTGAGTTATAAATGTTTATAGGGTCATAAAGTATACGATGCTTTCGGACACTTTGAAGTTAGACCTACAAAATTGAAGTTATGGACAGTTGGCCATGCCCGTGAAATGATGCTTTTTGCTTAACAGTATTATTTTATCCAATATCGAACCAACAAGTCCTCAGACTTTAAATTTCCTATCAAACAAAAAGAGCAAATAGTATATTGTACAAGGGTAAAGCCTACGTCATCCGGCAATAATTTTCTAACAAAGAGCCACGTGAAAATGCAGTGAAACATTATTTAGAATTTTTATATTGCTGGACAGTATTAAAGAGCAAAAAGAAGTTTTTTGATCATTTTTATTATACTGTTTAATCCCATTGAATATTGCATGCCAATAGAAGAAACAAGTCGAGCAGTAACGCTTCCGTGGTTCTCATCCATTTCAAGAGGGATTGTCTGTCTGTGTGAAAATTTAATTCATAAATTCTGGGCCTCACGGGTTTTGATTCTCTCATTAATGTGACAAGTTTTTTTCTCCCAACAACACTCGACAACAAGTGTTCACTTCCATAATATTTGCTAATTTGTCCTACAACATTGCTCTCTACAAACAAAAACCTGCCATGTCTGTCTCTTCCAATCCATTCCCTGTTATCATTTTCATGTCCATTTTCCTTGTTACATTGGCTTCACATTCTTTCCCCAAGTCCATAGCCAATACCACTCGCCGGCCGCCACGCCAACTCTCTGTCGATTACTACGCCAAATCCTGCCCTCTGGTTGAGCAGCTTGTTGCATCCGTAACCTCCCTGCAATTCAGAGAAGCGCCTGTATCTGGTCCGGCCACCATTCGCCTCTTCTTCCATGACTGCTTCGTAGAGGTATTCCCCCCAACTCCACATTTAATTGAACTTTAAACAGCTAATCTAACCTGCACGAGTTTCCGCAAGTTTAATCTGTCTTGTAATTATTTATGAATGGTGTTGCTTAAGGGGTGTGATGCATCAGTACTTATAAAAACAAGAATGGGAAGCAAGGAATTATCAGAGAAGGACGCAGAGGATAACAAGGAACTAGCGGTGGAGGCATTTGATAGCATAAAAAAGGCCAAATCATTGGTGGAGAGCAAGTGCCCTGGAGTTGTATCCTGCGCAGATATACTTGCAATTGCAGCCAGAGATTTCGTCCATTTGGTGAGACATATTTTCCTGTTATTTGGTTGATAGTGACAGACTATCGATTAGGAAGTTAATGCAGAGTGATTAAATTAGAAATATAACAGCTGTGCAATTTTGGCTAGTATATAACCTGACAAATAATAATTTTTTTTATCTAATTTGGTCACTTATCAGTCATCCATGTAACTTCAAATCTGTTGGTGCTTTTGAGGTCTTAAAAAATTAGGTTTTAACGGTTATCAACTATCTCGTCCAATTATGTCAATCGGACCAGACAGCATACTGGTTTGCCGGGTTAATATTCCGACAGACCGGTCTCTTCCGATTTTCAAAACACTAATTAGTAAATAGGACATACATTGATTTTGTGATTTTGTAAATATTAAAGGCCGGAGGTCCATATTATCAAGTGAAAAAAGGAAGGTGGGATGGAAAAATTTCCATTGCATCAAGAGTCCACCCCAATCTCCCTCGAGCAAATTCAACAGTAGATGAACTTATTCAGCTCTTTAAATCCAAAGGCCTAACACTCGAAGACCTAGTCGTCGTCTCCGGTGCACACACTATTGGTTTTGCCCACTGCCATCATTTTCTCGTTCGCCTATACAACTACAAAGGCATCAAGCAACCCGACCCAAACATTGACTCGAGACTCCTAAAGGCCCTCAAAATGTCATGCCCACAATTTGGAGGGAATTCTGATATTGTTGCACCATTTGATGTGACAAGCCCTTTTGCATTTGACAATGCATATTATGGGAATTTAGAGGCTAAATTGAGCTTGTTGGGTTCTGATCAAGCTCTGTTTTTGGACCCAAGAACAAGGCCTTTGGTTCAAAATCTGGCAAAGGATAAGCAGAAGTTTTTCCAGTTATTTGCTGCTGCTATGGATAAAATGGGATCCATTGAGGTGAAGAGGGGAAGGAGACATGGAGAGAAAAGAAAAGATTGTAGTGTGCATTTGTGATGACTGTTAAATTACTCTTTCTCGAGTTTGACAATGTTTATGGGTGATTGATTTTAATTTATTATTCTTCCTCTATAATTAACTGAACTTTTTAATTCTTTTGATGAGTTTGTAGATTCTTAGACCCTTTGTCCAAACTAGATTATGTAAAAGAATCTAAGTGCTATTCAAGTCAATTTCAAGTCCAAACCGTGGCCAGTTCTGTATAGCTTGATTTGTGCCTTATACATCGATGGATCTTGAAATGAGCTATGCCACGCAATAAACAAAGGAAATTAGATGGTTTGGTCAAAATGAATTTTTGTTTTGATTAATAAGAATGGCTTGACATTGTTTGTTGAAAGTCATCTTAAATCGGAGTTCCTTTGAGCACTCTTCTTCTCGATTTTTTTTGAATGCACTCTTTCTTTAAGTTAAGTAGTTGAAACCTCTATGTAGAAAATACGATGAACAAATAAAATTTTTTACTCCTTCCGAATAGATTTTTCTTTATTTTACCATCATCGCGGACAAGATGTTTTAATTTATGGAAAGAAAATGAACAAAAATTATGTTGGGTTTTTGGTTAATCGTTAGTGGATGAGTAATAATTATGTTGGCTAGTCACAAAAGAAATTCTCTGTAAATCCAATTGTGGCCGAGTTTTTCAAGATCTGGTAAGAAAATTGGCTGAATTTTATTTTGGGGGCGAAGTTGATGATAGGCCAAAGGATTCTGGATCGGACTCATCTATGGAGACTATGCGGATGATTGGGACGAGTAGGTTTATCAGGTGGCTACCCGCCATTTGTTTCAGATGGAATGGAATATCATGCGACTGTTAGTAATGGTACCCCTGTCTGAGTTATTGACCAGGTACGGTTGTTAATTTATCTTCTTTGCCGTTATTTATAATCTTAAAAACCGTTGAAAGAACTGATTTTATACGTCAGGTAATTGGGGTTTGTAAGAATGGTTTATAAATTAGGGGTTTTCTAACTTTAGGATCCACTCAATTTCTTAAGGTAGTCTGTGCATTTAACTAAATCTATGTTCATTCATAGTTGGAAAATTCGGATACTTCTAGTTACATTATGTCAATCATTTATTTTGTAAAATAAATATGTGCTATGGTGTGGTAGATTTGTGGCCTTTTGAGCTTTACTTGGTGACCATCCTGCTGCAGCATGTATAATCTAATCCATGTCAGTGTAGTGATTCTTGCAACACCAATTATCTATGTCAAATATAGTGTGATTGTCATAACATTTACCATATCCTGAACTATGCACAGTGCTTGTGAAATGTGATTCCTAAAACATTTTTGTCAAAAATTTCAAGCAATTGTACTGAAACCAAAGACCTCTTTTTTCACTATTTTGGTCTGACTCCAAGCCGTTCTCCCAGTGCATGTCAATAAGAGACAA
The DNA here is from genome assembly GCA_903798365.1 of Fraxinus sp. 1973-6204. Lineage (NCBI taxonomy): Eukaryota > Viridiplantae > Streptophyta > Magnoliopsida > Lamiales > Oleaceae > Fraxinus > Fraxinus sp. 1973-6204. The sequence goes on from CAIGRR010163866.1 coordinate 10,120, forward strand.
AAATGTGACAATTCAGTTCACTAATGTACCATAAAGTGAGCCCCAACAAAATGCCACTGGCTTTCTTTGAGTAGTTTCTAGTTTCAAACCCTTCCGTTTGAAATTTCTCCATTTGCCAATCTGCTTTTACTATAGCAGCCTGTTTCTCTCTAAGAATGATCACAAGAACCTTCGGATGACTAGCTTTTGATTACTAGTGTTTGTTGACAATGTGCATTATTTTTCTTATCACATTTAACACTTTGAAAATGTTGTGATCAAATGTTGTGTGAGGTCGAATATTCCGCATGACCGGGTATTAGAGCTAGTCATTTCTTGTAGTAATAAAAGTTTGAGGCAAGATATATGGTCCATGTTAAGAACAATGAACAATCATGATGGAAGTTTACTTTTGCTATTACTGTATTGAAAAGGTAACAATGGTACAAACTATATTTGTTTGGCTAACGTTAGTGATGACTTGATGTGTAATTATTCATTTATAATGACACGTGCAGACGTTGGCTAACAATTGTTCCTTGCTTTGGCTTATTAACTACATTCAATTGTTGACTAGAGAAACTGAGAATAAATTTTATGTTCTCCATATGTCTGTACAGCCTGTTTTTAAAAGATTTTTGCTCCCAGAGAAGGAGTACTTGTCATTTTCACTCATTTATAATAACGGCGAAAGATCTCTTGATTTGGTCAGTCAAACAAGCAATATTTTATCTACTTGATTTGACATTATTCATGACAACTTTTTGCCGACTGATTTCATCTTTCCAACTTTATAGATCTGCAAGGACAAATTTGAATCAGAGGCTTGGCTTTCTGGCCTGGAAGCTTTAATTTCAACTGGGAAACCTCACAGCAGACGTGCACAAAGTGACATTTCGGACGTAAAATTTCATTCTGGCCTTTTTTTGTAGCAATCTATTGTTGTTTGCTTTGTTCATTCTGTCATATTTTCTGTCAGGCAGGACATACTTATACCTCAAGTTTTGGTATACTTTTTGCAATTTAAGGATTCATATTATGTGTTTGCTAAAATAACCTAAAATATTATTATGCACTAACACATAGACCTGGATCATCTCTTTTAGATATTCATGCTTGCAAACAATTGTGTCGACAAACTTTGGTTCTGATTAATGAGCTTATTTGTGCTCTAAATTATACGTTTTCTATCTAATATGGATATGATAGTGAATAAATCGTAGATCTCGAACTATTTGATTTCGGGAAGAAAGGTTTGTGAAATAGTTCTACACTTGAACAAAGTATAATTTGGGCTAGTCCTTTCTCATGAAGAACAACTCATCTATTTCTAGAACAGGAGAAAGAATATGAATGCACTGAAATATCCTTTATCTATCTCTTTCGGTAATTGTGATCAGTGAGAAACTAAAGAACTTTGTAGGAGTCATATGTTTCAATAATTTGCATTACTCACATCTACCTTCTGGATTACATGATTATTTTTTACTTTCATCTGGCTCTATCAAAGATTGTGGGAACAATGTCCATGTAGTATTGCTAAGATCCTTTTCAAAGCGGCATGTCCTCATTAGTTTATAAACCCATAGTAACACAATTCTTCTTACCGAGGAAAAGTTTTGAACATGATAAATAATCATAAGGAAATTACAGAGTTGTGAACATGCTGAATAGTTCTTTTTTATAACTGCGCAAGAGTCTTGTAATTATAGTGAAATTCTGAGTATTTTTTCTGAAGATTATCTAAGCATATTTTGCTTTGAACATCAATTTCATATCTATGTTCTACAATCCATGAACTCTATGAGATATAATTTACTTATTTGTTTGCAGTTATATGGTATTTGGCGATTTCCCTCAAGACAGCCGTCCATTTGGTGGACTAGTACTAGAATTCACTCCGAGTCCTTACAAATGTAGAATTTCTGCTGATTTTAATTCTCATGATTATCCTTTGAATATTACGAGTTCAGATGTGGGATGACCGAATGTGCAAATATGCAAATAAGAACGAGTAGTGCAGATGGTTTCCGAATTAGTGTCTCAAGTGCTCCTAGTTGTTCAAGTCATGGTTCTGGACCAGATGACATAGAATCATTAGGAGATGTTTGTTTGGGGGGAGATTTGGTCTGATGGAGGAACCAAAAATGGAAATGGGAATCTAATTTCCATAAAAAGTGATGTTTAGACTCCTAGACCCTTGGAGACAAATGTAGTTCTTGATGTGCTCCAAATTTCTTGTAGGGTTCTTCATGTTGCTCTTGTTACAAGACAATGAGGGGTTTCACATTGGGAGAGGAATCTGGAGGCAGACTTGGTCATGAAATAGAAAAGGACTTCAGTCGTCCTCGACTTGTTGAATTTTTGGCTGTTACAAATGTTGACATTGTTTCATGCTGCGAGTTTCATACATGTGCAGTGTCTACATCTGGCGATTTATATACCTGGGGCGAAGGGACCCTCAATGCAGGACTGCTAGGTCATGGCAATGATGTCAGCCACTTGCTATGAAAAAGAGTTTCTGGACCTCTAGAAGGCCATCAAGTTTTATCAATTGCATGTGGCACCTAGCATTCAACATTGGTAACTTCTACAGGAAGATTATTTACATATGGTGATGGTCGTTTGGAGATCTAGGCCATGGTAATCGTGATAATGTTACATGTCCCAGTGAGGTTCAATCATTGACTGGACTCAAGAGTATACTTGTTGCCTATGGAGTGTGGCATATGGCTACTATTATAGAAGTTTCTAACCAGCCAGGTTCAAATGTTATGTCTAGATAGTTATTCACCTAGGGTGATGGTGACAAAAATCGTCTGGGACATGGTAACAAGGTTACTCCCAGCCCGTGTGTCTGTCCTTATTGACTACAACATCCATCAGCTAGCATGTTGTCACCATATAACTGTTGCCTTAACGACAACTGGTTATGTCTTCACTATGGGTAGTAATGCTTATGGTCATCTTGGAAATCCACAATCTGATGGAATATCAACTATCCTGGTTCAGAATGGATTGGTCGGGGAGCTCTCATAACAAATAGCTTGTGGGGCACATCACGTTGCTGTCCTTACTTCAAGAAGTGAAATGTTTACTTGGGGAAGAGGTGTAAACGGAAGATTAGGACATGGCGATTCAGATGATTGTGATGTTCCAACATTGGTTGAAGCTCTCAAAGACAGGCATATAGGTAAATTTGTTGAACTTTTGATAGAATGCATAGTAACTATTTAATTTGTTATATTTCCTCATATTTTGATGATTACAATCGCTCAAGTTTTTAATTTTGATTGTATTTTGTGTTTCAAGGGTTATATGGAGTTGGTTAAAATTGGACTCAATTTCACAAGTTTTGGAAAGCAGAATTGA
>CAIGRR010163890.1:0-16807 GCA_903798365.1 Fraxinus sp. 1973-6204
CACAATTTCTAGGTCACGGACACCCCAACACCCGTTTCCCGATCCCAATCCACCACCAATAATTGGTCACAGATCAACCAACTAGTGGGTCACAGACACTCGAATTTTAAAGCAGCAACAGAGAACAATATAGTTGGTCACATACACCCAAACCCCGTCCCCCCGATCCCAATCCACCACCAAAAATTGGTCATAGATCGACCAACTAGTTGGTCACAGACTTCGTTGCATTCCTGCCGTCGCCTCCACCTCAACCGTCACAACCATCCACCAATAATAACACCAACAACAACCACCACCCAAACAACCACACATGGTGACCACTCTAATACCATGAAAGGGTTTGAACAAATTTCACCACATATCTGACAGACCTGACTGCTCATGTTCTTCAAGGTCTTTCCCTTAGTTTCTGCTTCAGATTCCATTATCACTTAGCTTAAATGAGAGCAATGGATTTACAAGCAAATAGATATCAGATTCACTCAGATTTCCACATGCCCAAAGCCTTTTCACTTAAGATCTAACGAGATATCGCAATCTCCACCGTCGAGAAACAGACTTTTTCTTCTTCTGGAGGTCTGATATATGACTTCCTTCACTATCCTCAGGATCAACTAGATCATTCGATAAGACCCAATCCTTTTTCTTCTTCTGGAGGTGGCGACAACTGCAAAGGTTTTAGATGCCAATGTAGCTGAGTCTATGAACGGCAGCAGCGTCGCGACGCCGTTAAGGAGGGAGAGAGAAGGCAGCGCTGTGGAGAGAGGTGAGAGGGTGGAGAGAAATGGATTAGTTTAGGGCTTGGATAGATTTAGGGTTTTAATTTATTAAAATGATAAAAACCTGAAAAATGGAAAAACAAAGTGAAAACCTGATTTTTTAAAATGTCAAACTAAAGCTGGTTCATGTAATTTCCACTTTTTCCCTAGTTAATACCCTTGAAAGCCCAATTGGTATAACCCCATAAACTTGAATGGCCCAACTATGAAAGATTGGCTTTCGGGTCTTGAGCAAGACCACGTTTGCAAGAGTGAAAAAAAACAAAACAAAATGGGACAATCCTACCTTTTCTAATTCTAATTAATGACAAAAATTAGAGAAAAGGAAAAGAGCTCCAAGCAGTCACGCCGCCGAACCACTCCACCTCCAAACAACCGGATTTCTTTCTTCTTCCACATTTTTTGCTCAATCAGGTAAAGAAACCAGATGCATCTATAAATTTATCTTTGTATGATTTTCAGAATCAAACTTTTTTCAGGCTTGGTTCTGGAATTTTCGTTTACTGAACTATTGCAGTTGCGACTTGCTTATTTTGATAACAAGGTACCATTTCTTTTGTTAAATTCTTATTTTTTAGAACCAGCTAACCATCCAATTTTTGCTGACTTATTATTATCTAATTGATCTGTTCTGCTTCTTGCAATTGGTTTCTGCCTGAGATGAAGTGAAATTTTCTAAAATTATCACCTCTTGCAAAATTAAAGAAAATTAAAATGCTGTTTGTTTACGAGTAACTGCTGCATTCGACTGCATCTATATTTGTTTTGTTCACTTACAGTGAAAGAGTGCCTTCTTCCATAATTATTTTCTCAAGAAAATTGTGAAAACGTGAACGAGTGCAATGCAGTAAAGGATGCACAGTTCAGCGTTTTTCATTTATTTTCTTTCACACTTTTCCAGCTTTCTTTCTTGTAGCTTTTTTCTCCATTTATGTGATGAGGATAAAGAAAAAAGGCTTTGCCTTAGACTGTTTGAGGCATGGATTAATTTGTGAATTTGGAACTCATTAGTCAGTAATTAGTGTGGGGGGCAAAAACTATTGAAGATGATAATAGCTAGATGCATTTTGTGTGTGTTCATGTCAGGGAGTAGAAGAATCTGGTTCGTTTCTTCCAATGACAGCATCTGGAACAAGAAACATAGGGCTACCGCTAATGAATCTTGTAAGACTAAAAGGAGTACCCATTCTACAGCAATTACATCTTGAGGAGAGACTGCTTCGAACCTCATTAGATAACTGGTGCATCATCAATGATGGAACAGATGACCCAACTGTTGTCATGGGTATATCAGGGTGCGTAAGTTATGTTTGAAATGAAATTTCCTTTTGGCTACTATACTCTTGCTTCTTTTGCCATTTGAGCCCTAGTACTTGATCCAATTATATCACTGAAGATGGAAAACTCACAAAAATTGAGATAGAAAATTCAGTTATCCTGTGGCTAATATAAATATTTTTATGCTTCAAGGGTCCTTAATTCATGAATGCTGTTGCTAAGATATTCATCCTCTGAATAAGAATAAATATTTGAAAGGTGGAAATCACTCGTACAATTATTCACTAAATATCGTTTCAAATGCTACGTGTTCCACTAATGGTGGCTATTTACATGATGTAAGGAATTGTTTTATTCATTGGCTCCTTCATGGCCCTTGCTTCCTAATAGAACCAAGCTCAGACTTCAGTAGCCGTGATATAATCTGCTGAATTTGGATTTGTGCATTATACAGACCATGTAGTCTTCTGTCAGTATTGGTTCATGCATTATATCAGTACGATGTTGTTTGAGCTGTGTATTGACACTGATAAGGATTATGATTATTGAGCTTGATATATCTGTATGACTTGAGTAGTTTATTGTTACTTGTTTGAGGTGTTATCAAATTGATTGCGTACTTAAATCTCTTGCCTCTATGATAATCAATTTAGCATTTTGGGCTCAGCAACCAAATGTTGTCATGATTATACCATCATGACACTACACATTCTCAAGTTATGGATCCATCAATGTATACTAAACGGAAGAAGTTGATGCATGTTACATGTTTTGTAATAGGAAACCTGTGGAACTTCTTGAAATTGACTCTGTTATACAAGATGAAATTCCAGTTATCCGAAGGTTTACTGGAGGAGGTACTGTTATTGTTGATAACGGGACTATATTTGTCACATTTATATGCAACAAGGATGCAGTTCCAGGTTTACAATCTTATCCTCGACCCATCATGTCATGGAGCAGCCTAGTCTATCGAAAAGTATTTCAAGGAATTGGGGATTTTAGCCTTCGGGAGAATGGTGTGTGTGGCTACCTGTAACCTTTAATGATTTTCTAATATTCTAGCTTTGGTTGGTGTTTTAAGAGGCATTAGTTCAAGATTAATGATTTTCTAATATTTTAGCTTTGGATGAAATTAGTTCAAGATTAGAAGCATGTATTTGTTTCGAATGGAAACTTCTACCTTTGTCTTTTAAATATAAATCTTCATTGTTCTTTTAGGGTGGTGATTGATTTTTTTATCATCAAAGGACATTTTACTGATTTATTTAAATTTTTTAGATTCTTTCTTTCCTTTTTCTTTTATTTTGATTCTGAGCATTGCTATCCAGTATTGATTGCATCTAGCAAATATTTAAGGCACTTTCATCCTTTTTTTTTTTTTTTTTGACATTTTTTTTTTGTTATTCTTAGCATGAAAATGAGGAAAGGCTTTTTCATATTTAAATTCCATTCTGACTCTGTACCAAATTCACTGGTAATATTTATCGTCACCAATTTCTATTGATAATAATTTTCTCTCCATATATATCTGTTAAACTGATTAGTGGATTGGGCAGATTCATTTTTATGCTATAAGTTATTTGTCAGCAGCGAGTCTTTATCTCTTTGAGGATGTTTTCTGAATCTCTAATACCAATTAACGTGCTTCACTATGGCCTAATATCATATTTGCTTTCATAATAATACCCCTCTAGATTCTATTTTATAGATTTTTTCTGCTTACAGCTTATTTCTACCATCGTTTTCAGATTATGTGCTTGGCAACCACAAGTTTGGTGGGAATGCTCAATCCATTATTAAAAATAGGTGGGTCCACCATACATCTTTTTTATGGGATTATGAGATCAGTAACATGGGTTATCTCAAACTTCCAAAACGTGCTCCTGAATATCGACAGGTGTGCTTGTAATTGCCTTGAATATTGTCTGAAATTGCTACATTTTTTTTTTCCTCGCACTGTTTCCAGAAGGGTCTAAATTAATTCAAGTGACTCCCAGGGTCATGAGATTAGAGATACGCTTTATTCGTGTTTGTAAGTGGCATCTGTTAGGGAGATGAAGGGAGGGATCTTCTCAATTTAGTGCACAGAGAAATTTGACTTATTCTGAGAGAAGTAGATCTAATTATATTCATATGCTTTATTTATATAACATCCATGAGAAAAAAAATGGAATATAAGTTTTTCACGTGTTTATCATTATGGAGAGAACATTAACTTCATGCTGCAAAAACTACGGACTGAGAATCTGAACTGTAAAGAGAACCCCCTTATTATGTTTTCATTACACTAGTTGAACTTTTACACTCAGTATGTATATGCTGCTGGAATACTGGAGCATACACTTAATCTGATAGGGGTTGCATAGATTGGCTATAACCCATCACATAGCATCTCAAATTTGATAATTACTAAGCTGATTATTTGCATTTTGAATGTGCTGCTGAGGATGAGTATCACCTGGGAATGAAATTGGCTTTAAAATGAAAACCCTTTAAATGATCCTCATACTATTGCCCATCTCAAATTTTGGGAATTTACATGTCCCATTTTCTAAGTTCGATCAACTAATCTTGCGCGTCTCGGATCCTGTTTTGTGATGACACATTATCGTATGTTTGTTGTTTTATCAAATTCTCGAATTTCTGATTCTTAAACATAATAATTGATAAATCAAGAATACTATTTGTAGAGATGTACTTAACAGATTGATTTACAGGTGCTGAGTTGGTAACATTTCACAGGTTGGTTTAACTTCGTTTTTTGTCCAACCAGCTTGTGAAATATTGCCAACTCAGCACATGTAAACCAATATGTTAAAAATATTGTATAAGTAGCATAATTCTTGATAAATTAATGGTGTCTTGGACATGCACTGCCTGACGCTGCTCGATTGATTTGGCCCGTATTAATAAATAATCTTCACTGATATAGATGCTGAAATAATTTCATCTGCATAAAGCTCCCTCTTTTCTTTGCAAGTTTTTGACCTTGTCATTTCCTTCTCTAGGCAAGGAGCCACTTGGAATTCATATGCCGCATGAAGGATTATATACCAAGGTCAAATTTCATCAGCAGGACAATTGATGCAGTTGGCAGCCATTTTCTAGTGAGATCAATGGAGCTAGAAGCGATTAAGTATAACTCGGGTACAAAATTCAAACCCTCCAGTAGGTTGCTGAGAAAGCAGGAATTGGAGGAGGCCAAGTTCGATTCTCAGACAAGTATTGCTGTTTCCCAGTCATTACAATTGTGAATTGGTAATTTAGGCAAAAAGAGAGTATTTCGATCCCAGGTTCTATCTACAAGCCAGTTTCCAAAACGATTGCTGCTCGGCTTTGCGAGAGCATTTCGAGTGGATAATTTTTTCTACAACTTCTGCCAAAATGTGAAGAAGTACCGAATAATTTGAGTGCAATAACATTATTTTCTTTGGAAAAGTTAGATTTCAAATAAAAAAACTGCGAAAGCTTATATTTCATTTTTAGTGGAAATTGGAGAAAATGTCCATTTGGAAATTTGGGACTTTACATGTCCCATTTACTATTGTTGACATAAAATTTGACCCAATGTCACGTGACAATTATCATTGTACAAATTAAAATACAATCAACTTTTTCATTCAATAATCTACTGTCATATCCAATTATCATCATGTTTGATACATATTTTTTTAAAATACATTTTCTCTTTTATTTTCAATCATATTTTTTAATAAAATAATGTTACACGCAAATTTAAAAATTTTTCGTATTTTTTAACCACATATTTCCATCAAAATATTGCTTAAAATGCATTTTTGGGAGAATAATGTGGCTCCAACAAGGTGAATGTCATGCTTTTTATCAAATCCTTCTAGTATCAAAACCCTTCTTTCCCTAATTGCCAGCATCTCCATCCTCACCCCAACACAGTTTTTCACCATCACTACTCGACGGCATCTCAATCCATTTATATTCATTACCACCACGCTCCCACCCACTTCTACACCTTTACCACCACTACTCGCTGGCATTTTCAACCATTTTTGTTCACCACCACCTCCATTCCTCCTCCACCCCCACTTTCACCTTATTCGCCATCACCACTAAAACAGCCCAAAATAGAAACGAAGATTACAAATGTTCAAAGAAAAGAGATATGAGACTTATCTCTCAAAGTTCAACAATAGATCAACCAAGATTCACCAAGAAATCTTCAAATAACCATTTGAACAAACACTAAGTAACCACAGCAGAGAAATCACTCAGATACTCACAATATTCACTTAGAATATTACAAATCAGAGATTTTAAGTGATTCAAACGAAGAACAGCAAATCCTAGCTTTCTCACTCTCTTTTCTCTCAACCACGCAGGAGCCCTAGAAGTCTCCAAAAAAAAGGAAATGGATCGAATGAAGACCAAAAGCCTTCAACCCAAGTATATAGATCGTCCATCATCCAACAACCATGAGTGAGCCACGTGTCTATCATCAGAGCAAGGACGCTTCATTAAGAAAAGCGTATTTCACAAACATGATTTCAAGCCAAAATGCTAGGAGCACCAAAGAGAACCAGGGTTCGAATCCAACATTCTCCACCTTGCTACCAGATTTTGGACTGTTAGTGCATTTAGGAGCATAATCACAGATCATTTTTCACTTGTTCTAAGTACCTATATTAAGATCACAAAGAATCAATAGAAGGGAATTTAAGACAGTTCAAAAACTTGTTTAAATGAATCACTTTAATTACCCATATTAGATGGATTATTCTGGGTTACAATCTTTTCATCTTTTATTATTCTCTTAGAAATAATCTTTCTAATGAAGTAATATTTAACACCAATATGATTAGTTCTAGCATGAACCATATGACTTTTGCTAAGATGAATTGTACTTTGATTATTAGATAACAAAACAGTTTGTGCATCAATAAATTCAAGTTCAGATAATAAGCCAGTTAACCACATTCCTTCTTTTATAGCATCAGTGTCAGATATATATTCAGCTTCAGTAGATGATAATCAACAATTTTTTGTAATTGAGACTTCCATCTAATGACAGTACCACATAAGGCATAAAAACAGGATGAAGTTGATTTCCTATTGTCTCTATCACTAGCNCACATTCCTTCCTTAATGGCATCAGTAGCAGAAATGTACTCAGCTTCAGTAGAGGATAAAGCAACAATTTTTTGCAATTGAGATTTCCAACTAATGACAGTACCACACAATATATAAAAATAGGATGAAGTTGATTTCCTATTGTCTCTATCACTAGCAAAGTCAGAATCAGTGTATCCTTTTAACATAACACCTTCTTTATTAGATTTAAACACTAAGCTTAAATCAGCAGTACCCTTTAGATACTTTAATAACCATTTTAAGGCATTCTAGTGATCTTCTCCAAGATTACTCATAAATCTGCTTAATATACTAATGCTATGAGCAAGGTTAGGCCTAGTACAAATCATAAGTACATAACTTCACAGAATTATTAGACCATACAACTCAGGAACATCAAAATCTAAAGCACTTGTAGGGGTTATATTAATCAAATAAGCAGCAGTCTTAACTGTTTCATCCCAAAACATTTTTGACAAACCAGAACTCAAAAGCATACATCTAACTTTATTTAGAAAATTTATGTTCATTCTTTCAGCTATGCCATTTTGTTGTGAAGTATATGTAATAGTCCTATGTCTCACGGTGCCATATTCTTTACAAAAATTATTGAATTCATAATTATAGAATTCCAATACATTATCTGTTCTCACGATTTTTATTTTAAGATCAGTCTGATTTTCAACCTGTATTTTCCATTCCTTAAAAACAGAAAAGGTCTAATCCTTAGATTTCAGAAAAAATGCCCAAATTTTTCTTGAGAAATTATCAATTATCAGCAAGTAATATTTGAAACCAGATAAGGTAGACACAACTACAGGACCCCACAAATCAGCAAGCAAGTACTCAAGTTTTTGTTTAGATTTATGCGTTCCAGTTGGAAAAGAAAGTTTAACTTGTTTTCCTATAATGCATTGTTCACAAGAGCCAAAATCACCAATGTTTAATTTTTCAAAAACACCTTTGATTTTAGAGAATTCAAACTCTTTTTACCAACATGACCAAGTCTTTCATGCCACAATTTTGCCAAATTAAAATTTTCAAATATAGCAGAAGCAGTCAGGCCCAACAAAAATTTAGCTTTTAAGTAATACAGATTATGTCTCTTAGGGGTAGAGATAATCAAGTCATTCTCCCTGAGAATTTTGATATGTCATTACCCATATTAATGTTGAATTCATATCATCGAACATACCTAAGGACACTAAGTTCCTTTTTAAATCTAGGACAAATCTGGTTTCCTTTAGAACTAAAATATTTCCATTTCTAGCAGGAGTATAACAGTTCCTATTCCACTTATTTTGCAGGCATAGTTATTTCCCATTATAACTTGCCCTCCTTTGATTTTTACAAAGTTAATAAAGCAGTTTTTGTTTGGGCATATATGAAAAAAACAGCATGAGTCAAGTATTCATTCATCACTCAATTTCTTTCCAATACTTACAAGAACTAAACCATATTCAATTTTGGCTTTATTATATGCAAGAGCAGTGCTCCCTTCTTCAAAATCTTTCTCTGTTGCTTCATTTTTATTTTTAAAACAATCTTTAGCAAAATGACCAATTTTACCACAATAGTAACATTTCTTGCCCTTGACATTATTCTTGGTCTTGTTCCTATCGGTCCACTTTTTGTTGTCTTTTAAAAATTTTGGATGGTAATCAGATTTACCAAAGGTTTTTCCTTTTGATAGCAAATTTATCCCAGTGTGACTAGCACTTAACTCAATCTTAATCTCTTGTACTTTAAGTTTCGAAGCATTGATTATTATATCAATACTGAGTTCATCTCTACCATATTCTAAGGCAATCTTAACGTCATTATACCTGTCACTTATGGAGTTAACAAAACTACAGCCAACTGATCTTTTGAAAGATTTTCGTCACAGGTCTTGGGTAAGTTCAATAAATCTGTTCAGATTTTCATCTAAATCAACTGAAGGATCCATGTTGAAAGAAAAAAATTGTTTTAAAAGAAAATATTTGTTTAGAGTAGTTTTGGTCACATATTTGGCATGAAGTTTGGTCCACAATTCAGCAGCAGTTTTAGTTTCACCGATACTTCTTATCACATTTTCAGATAAATATAAGAAAATAGTACTCCATGCAACTTCTTCAAGTTTAAATTTCTTTGCAGGAAGTAATTCAGCATGCCAACTATCATCCAAACATTTAACACATTTCATTTGCATTAAAATAACTTTCATTTTCTGACTCCTCAAGTTAAAATCAATTTTTTCATCAAACTGACTAACTTCAAATTTCGCAGATGACATGTTAAAGTCAAAGTAGGCACATAGACTGAAGACAAACTACACAGTATGCAAAAACAACAAGAGCACAGAATGATCACAAATAGAAAATCACAGTAATACACACAGTAGAACAAGATTTTCAAATAACAATCACTTTTAGAGAATATGCGAATCAAGACTCTTAAGAAAACACAATATCAGAGATCACAAAACTATGTTTCACCGATCTCTCCAGCAAGATTCTCCAAGTATCACACCCGTACTTGATTTATCTCAGATTCCAGAAGCCTCACAGGAGCTACTGGACAAAGATTAGTCTCAAGGGAGTTGTACGAAAAATCAAGGGAATGATCAAGAAACCTCAATTTTAGAAAGTAAACTTTACAAAATTAAAGATCTTACCAAGCGAGTTTATATAAACTCGATTCCTTTTGTTTTCTTAAGAGTAGGTCCAAACCCTTCAGGATCTGAAGCAGATCTGCCTCTTTTTCCAAAGATCCAGGCAACTCGTTCCTCAGTTCAAGCTCTAATACCACTGTAAGGCCCTTACCACACACAATATAAGAATCGAGATGCAAGAATAATCGAAAACAAACAGAAAGTAAACTGTAGAAATTAAAAATGAACACAAAGAATTATTTCGGCCTAAGCCTCGGAGGTTCGGTGACCGCTTCTAACACCTGTATCCCCCGTTGAGCATCCAAGAAAAGGATCATGCCCAATTGCAGTGAAACATCCAAAAATGGAAATGAAGATTACAAATGTTCAGAGAAAAGAGATATGAGACTTATCTCTCAAACTTCAACAATAGATCGACCAAGATTCACCAAGAAATCTTCAAATAACCATTCGAACAAACACTAAAAGGATCGAGTTTAGAATTTAGTTGTCGAGATACGAGTTTCCTCAACAACCAAATGTCGAATGGGTAAAAAACTCAATGTAAGAAATAAAACTTGAAATTATGGTAAACAATCCAGTGAGTTTCTTGAAAACTTTGTTCTAACAAAAATCAATGTACACGGGATGGAGAGATAGAGATACGTACTAGTTCAATTTCAATAATATGATAATTTTTTTTAACAAATAGTCAATTGACAAATATTGTACTAACAACTAGTCATCTACTGATTTCAGTGTTGGGGTATAGCGGAGTTGGGATTCAAGGGTGGTGACAACGCCGGGTTTTTGGTGTGAAGGTGGTGGCAGATTTTTGGATTCGATGTTTTAGGCATATGATTTTTGAAGTAATGCTCTTGGATAAGTGACTGTGGCTCGATTTAGAGCCTCGTGGTGACGGTGGTGATGGTCGAAAATGAGCTTGGTGGTTTGGGAAAGTAGTGATGGAATTTACAAAAAATGGCCAATTCTATGCTTATCAATGGAAAAAGTGTATAATTTTGATAAATCTTGCAAAAACAGCCAAATTTGATACCAAATTGTCTATTATACCCTTAATGAAAAATGAAACAATTTTTTTTTTTTCAATTTGTTACGAATTTCGAGAAGAATAAGTATAGCTTCCATGAAAAGATTCATTAATGCTAGCTAAATATCTAATTGATTCATTTGTTTTTATTATCTATTAGGTATTGATCAAGAAATTTAGGAAAAAATGAAGAAGATGAAGTAGAAAAATCATTAACACTAGAAAATAATTATATGCTTCCAATTCATAAGAAGATCATATAATTTCATTTCGAAAAATTTAATCTCATTCAAATTAGCAGTTGATTAGACTTTTCACAATTCTCGGTAGAAGGTAATTTTTCTTTGAAATCTTTTTTGTTTTTTTGTTGATAAGTTCTGTTTAATACTTGTTATTTATGACATTTCATGACATTCTCAACATATTAAAAGCTGTTATCAACATTTGCACCATGTTTATCTTGACACTTCATTTGTTTAGAACGAGATTTTGTTCTGATAATAAGAGTTCTTTTAATGTTCTTGACATTTTAAGTGTACTTCTCGACATTTCATAAATATTTTATTTACCTACTTATAGGGAGAAGTGATCATTTAATATACGATTGACATGATACTTTCTAAAATAAGTAATATAAATTATGTGTCAAATTATTATTGGTCAATACAATTTTTAATTATATAAATAATGTGAATTTTCATTTGTACAGAAAAATTCACATGAGGTGGACTCCATGTGTTGAAAATATTGAAAAAAAATAACCACCCAATCCCCTATTGTGTATTTTCTGGCAAAATTTTGTGACTATCTTTTCTTATTCAATAGAGAATTATTTGAAAAGGTTGATGCGGAATTCAATTGTACTCGCGTAGTTGTACTTGCGTTGTATTATTTTGTTCGATAAATCCAAGAATCTACATTTTACTATCTTATCGTTAAAAAAGTGTGATAACAAAAAAGAAATAATAAAAAAACAAAAGAATTCCGCTTTCATAAAAGTATGGAAATAAAATAATTGGAATCGATCACTCACTAATCAAGATTATAGTGACTGTCATTATCTTCTGCAAGATATGAATCAAATACACCTCAATATAATAACTTATCATCATTCTATTGCTGATTGGAGTTTAACTTTAGCCATTTGTACAGAAAAAAATCACAAGAAAAGAGACAATAGTGAATCCCACCGTGTATTTAAAAAGGAAAAAAAATGTACGGGCCCCACCCTTGTGTGAGTGTTCTGTTGCATTTCTGGTGATTTGTGCACATTTGTCGTAGTTTTAGCAATATTTGTTGCATTTTGTCAACATTGGATCATGTTCATTTGTCAAAATGACAAGATTTGGCAGATCAAATCTTGCTGAAATAAAGATAGAAAAATGGTAGGACCAAAATTCTTTACATATGTTTTACATTAATTTACACTTCATTACCGAAAGCATGCATAGACATGCCTCCAATATAAACCATTAAGAAAAAAATAAAAAAAGGAAGAAAATAAATGTGCTATGTACATAGTATTTACCAAGCAAGACTCGAACTAAACTAATACGACAAGGTGGAAGTACGATGGCAGCGGCGGTGACCACGACTGTGCTTAGTGGCACCCATTTCAATCTGTCGTTGAAGGTGAACAAAATCCTCGACCGAACATGGTAGCATAAGAGGTCCAGTTGTATAGTAGCCATAGAACTCTCTAGCTCTATCAAGAAGCCTATGAAAGAGATGATCGTGTAGGTACAAAATTGAGATGACAAATCTTTGGAACGGACCATTTTCTAACCCCACTTGGACTGCCACACACCCTTTCTTCAATTTCATCTTCTTCTCCTCTTGCATATGAATTGTAGAAATTAAAAGAAGATGACTGGTTAGCTACTCGTGTTTTTAATTTTGGCGTTAAGTGCAAGTTCTCCGACAAGATATTTGTAGGCAAATACAAAGGAGGATTTATGTTGTCAATAAATAGGACTGACAGTGGAGAAATCAAGATTTTGCTTTGGTTATGGAATCTGCTCTCGAAGTTTCTCCTTCACAGTTTTGATCGTCACTCATGGATCCCTATTCGTAATTTTTTCAGTACACCAATAATTAATGGAACCATCGACAACATTGTATATTGTGACTAGCTAGCAAGTACAATTGGCATTATTTTACTCATCGACTATGGCGCATCTTCAATTTCGTCTTCTTTTCCCCTTGTCTATGCATCGTAGCTATTCCAATTTGTAATCTCGGTGAGTGTAAATGTACTAGTAGAGGTGTTCGTATAAGATTTTTTCGGGGTCAATTTTTAGGGCTAAAAATGAAGAGAGCTTTTGTGGTAGAAGCCTTGACAATGGAATATCCATTTATGATACACTAAACTTTTACTTCTTGTATATCATTATTTTATTTTATTTTCCTTTGTAAATAATATATTAGTGAAACAAAAGACAAAATTATTTGATTCCTAGCTATCTAGTAATTGGCGCACACATAGTAAGTATGGACTTCTTGTGATGCTAGAAGATTTTGTTCCATTCGTTGTCACTTGTAGCGAATTTGTTTTTTTTCTTTTCGTGCCACTAAAATTTATAATCAGTATTATTCTTCTCATTGATTTTTAAATCAATTAATGAAGAACAACAGTCGGGTATATCGTGACACTACAAAGAATATAGTGAACAACAGCTGTTTCAAACTATAGTGCATATTGGTTTACGCTACTCAATTGTTTACATGTTTTCTTCCCAATGTTATTTTATTAATGCAATTAATCACGCTCAAGTTGTCAAAAAGTAAAAGAAAATGAAACATTGTCATTCATATTTCGTAAAAATTATTGTGATTCCATCTCAAAATGTCAAATTTCTTTAGAACAATAGCACAAGCTCTTGATCATCAATCGTAGTTTTCAAATTCAAAAGATATACTCCATCCGTCCCAATTATATAGGCCGAATTTCCTTTTTCTCTTGTCCCAAATATATAGACATATTTCCTAATATAGAATATTTTGTTGTGTTCATTTACCAATATACCCTTATTAAATTTTCCCCACTTAATATGCCAACTTTTTGAAATCATCCAAATACACACATTTCCGACTTCTTGGAAAAATGGAACAACTCTCATTTCTTCTTCTACTTCAAATTCTTTACTTATTCCAACAATAATTTAGTTTTACATACTGAAAATTAAATACGGGTAAAGTAGGAAATATCTTGACAAAAATTAATTTTCCAATAACATTAAAGAAACTTTCTTAATCCGTGTGAAAAACGAAACAAACCTATATAATTGGATTGGAGGGAGTAGTATTTTACCCTTTACAATCACCAACACATGTACGTGCATATGTAAGTATATACTCCATCCGTCCAAATTATATAAGCTGAGTTTTCTTTTTCTCTTGTCCCAAATATATAGGCATATTTCCTAATTTAGAATATTTTTTGTGTTCCTTTACCTATATACCCTTATTAAATTCTCCCCACTTAATATGTCAACTTCTTGAAATCGTCCAAATAAACATATTTCCCACTTCTTGGAAACATAAAACAATTTTCATTTCTTCTTCTTCTTTTTCTTCAAAATATTTATTAATTCCAATAATAATTTGGTTTTACATACTGAAAATTAAATAGGGGTAAATTAGGAAAAATCTTGGTAAAAAATAATTTTCCAATGACATTAAAGAAGCTTTCTTAATCCGTGTGAAAAATGAAACAAGCCTATATAATTGGGACGGAGGGAGTACAATATTTCGGTTTGAATGCGATTATGCAATAAGATGTGAAGGACCAATTAGACTGATTATTAATTTCATATTAATTCCTGCCCTTGTTTATGTCATAATTCCCAATTTCATTCACTAGAGATTTTAAAAANATAATTGGGACGGAGGGAGTACAATATTTCGGTTTGAATGCGATTATGCAATAAGATGTGAAGGACCAATTAGACTGATTATTAATTTCATATTAATTCCTGCCCTTGATTATGTCATAATTCCCAATTTCATTCACTAGAGATTTTAAAAATTTACATGTACATTAATTTGCACATCATGCGCTAATACTACCGAAAGTAGAGAGAAACAGGCATTGACATGCCTCCTCCATCTATAATCCATTAATAGGAACTGGCCAAGGCACGGAGGGCCCTACAATCTCTCCAGGAGTTCGTGGAGGAATCTCTCCTACTTAGACGATGAGAACCCGGCCAGCTTGCAGAGAGGGAGGCATCACATGAGGCCGCCACCCAGGGAATTTAGTTGGAAAGCACGTAAATGGATTTTTGGGACCCCTTATCACCCCTTGAGGCCAAAATAAAAGGAAAAGACAAGGAAGAAAATAAAATATCGTATGTACGTAGTATCTACAAAGTAAGGCTCGAACTAAAACATTGCCAAGACTAATATGACAAGGTGGAAGCACGGTGGTGATGGTGGAGACCATGACCGTGCTTCGTGGCACCCCTTTCTATCTGTCGTTGAAGGTGATGAAAATCCTCGACCGAACATGGTAGCACGAGGGGACCGCTTATTTGGTAGCTATAGATCTCGCTAGCTTTATTGAGAAGCCTCTGAAAGGGGGGATCATATAGGTAAGAGATTGGGATGACAAATCTTTGGAATGAGTCATTTTCTAATCCTACTTGGACTGCTACACACCCTTTCTTCAATTTCATCCTCTTCTCATCTTGCCTATGCATTGTAGCAAGTAAAAGAAGGAATAGCTAGCTGCTTGTGTTTATAATCTTGGCGTAATGAGAGTAAGTTTTAAGAGGAGATGCTTGTAGGCAAATACTACGGATGATTTATGTGGTCAATTTATAGGGATGACAGTGGAGAATTTAAGATTTTGCATTGGTATGGAATCTGTGTAATGATGCACTCGAAGTTTCTCCTTCTAGTTTTTATCATCACCATTGGATCCCTATTTGTAATTTTTCATTGTACTAATAATATGTTATTAATGGAACAACAGACAAATTATATATTTTGACTGCTGGTAAGTACAATTGGAATTTTTTTAAGGGTTATTCCCCTTTGAATGTGCGCTATGCATATGAATTCGGATTATGAATATGTGTGTTTAGAAGAATAAGTGGATTCTAAACCCAATATAATCATTCTATAATTTGATACATACAAATGATTTTTACGTAATTCTTAGAATAATTAAAATGGAATCTCTTTTGTGTTACAAATATTCGAATTTGATAGAAAACTAGTGCGTTTGAATTAAAATGTATTTCTTGTGGGACGATACATGTAACTTATCACGTATTACTTGTGAATGATCTCGTAGGCTTACGGGATTAATCCGAACATTTAAAATTCTTTATGATGATTTTAACAACCACCACTTTCCGACATCTCCAATCCATTTATTTTTAACTGTGAAAGGTTAATATTTCATTTTAACGACTTTTCACTTCTTCACCACCACCACTTCTATCCCACCCACTTCTTCTACACCACTACTCGTGGGCATTCCCAACCATTTATGTTCACCATCAAACTTGACAAGTGTCTTGTGCACTTATTAGGGCTATATTACTAAACTTTTATATCATCAAAGTACTGAATTCAACTTAACTTGGGTTAATTTTCGTTTGTTTCAGTGTAAGACTTGTTTCCAAGCAATTGGAAAAGAAAGAAGGATCAATTGGCCATTGGATGGATGGTTTTGGGATCAAATTTCGTACTTTGAAAATTGAAGGACTTGAATTAAATTAAAATGAATATGGGTTGCACAAATAAATTGACTCAAGGGACGAAATTACATTAAGCTCATGTTTGGTACACATTAAAGTTTTTATTCTCATTTTTCTACTCATTTTTAATCACATTTTTCAATAAAATAATATTTTCCATCACATCAATAATTTTTCCTTATTTTTGAACCATACATTCTCCATCAATCTACTATTCCAAAATATATTTTTTTTTCAAAATAATGTGGCT